>JAPCYS010001640.1:0-70726 GCA_028641055.1 Alopecurus myosuroides | reverse complement strand
CTCTCTAAGAATTTCTTCTCCCTCTTCTGGCTCAACACAGCGTTGAAGTACACCGGTAGCGCTTCTCTTGTGCAGCTCCTTGTTGATGATGGTGTAGCCCTTGGATCTCCACTGAATCTTCCTGGCTGTGACCTCGTCACTCGGCAAGGTGCCATCCATTAGAAAGGATAATATGGGCAAAGCCCAACTCGGTGTCTCCCGGATAGGAAACACTGGTTTGTCCACTTCCATTGGATCAGCTGTCATGACTTGCTCCAAGTTGGAGACGAGTCCCAGAGTACTAAGAAAGGATCCCCTCGATGAATGCGACAGTCCCCGGGTTTGCAGAGGCAGTCCCCGGGTTCTCCTTTGAGCTCTCGCAGTCAATCTCCATTGGAACAACTTCTGAGTCCGGCAGAGCCGGGATGAATATAGACTCTGAATTGGGTGATGGCTTGATGGAGGGCTTCCTTAAATGCTCTAGAGCAATCCCGGGTGGAATAAACTGCCGAGAAGACCCCAATTTGGACAAAGCATCCCTGCATCATTCTCAGCTCGGTGAATGTGATGGAATTCAAACCCATCAAAGAATCCGGTCATATTTTGGACAAGGAACCGGTAAGATGCCATGTTGGCATCCAACGCGTCCCAAGTCCCCGAGACTTGTTGAACCACCCGATCTGAGTCACCATAGCAAACAATCCGCCGGATTCCAATCTCCTTGGAAATTTTAAGCCCATGGACCAAGGCTTCGTATTCAGCAACATTGTTGGAGGCCGAGAAGTGAATTTGCAGCACATACTTGAGCTGATCCCGCTTGGGTGAGGTGAGTACAACACCGGCACCGAGTCCCTGCTTTACCTTGGAGCCATCGAAATGCATCCTCCAGAAGTTTGTTTCCGGCAAGAGAGGCTCATACTGCATTTCATCCCAATCAACAAAGAAGTCGGCCAGGGCCTGGGATTTGATGGCTTCTCTTCTTGCATACAACAGGGTGTAAGCAGCTAGCTCAATTGCCCACTTGGCCACCCGTCCACTTGCATCCTTGTTGCCCATGATCTCCGAGATGGGAGCAGTGCTCACCACTGTCATTGGATGCTCCTGGAAATAGTGCTTGAGCTTCTTGGCACCCAGGTAAACCCCATATGTCATCTTCTGATAGTGCGGGTAGTTTTGCTTGGAGCTGGACAACACCTCACTCAGGTAATACACTAGCCTCTGCACCGACTTTCCCTCTTCTTCTCGCTCCACAACCACCACCACACTCACAAATCGGTTGGTGGCTGCAATGTAGAGCAGCATTGGCTCCTTAGGCAGTGGAGATGCCAAGACAGGAGCGTTGCCCAGCATGGTCTTGAGTTCCTTGAATGCCACATCAGCTTGTGGGGTCCAGACAAACTTGTCACTTTTCTTCATGAGCTGATAGAGAGGCAAGGCCTTCTCACCCATTCGGCCCAAGAACCAGCTAAGAGAAGCTAGGCACCTGGTGAACTTCTGCACATCCTTCAATGATCTCGCCAAATACATGCTCTCTATAGATTTTATCTTTGAACGATTGGCCTCAATGCCCCGACTGGATACCAAGAAACCGAGTAACTTGCCAGCCAGGACGCCAAATGTGCATTTGGTCGGATTCAGTTTCATCCGGTATTTGCGCAAGCTGGCAAATGTTTCCTCAATATCGCTCAGCAGAGTGTGTTTTTCTTTTGTTTTGATGACAATGTCATCTACATACACCTGCACATTTTTGCCAATCTGCTCATGCAGGCATTTCTGCATGCATCTCTGATAAGTAGCCCCAGCATTTCGCAAGCCAAAACACATAACACGATAGCAATAAGCCACGTACGGGGTAATGAAAGCAGTCTTTATTTGATCAGCCGGGTTTAAAGGTATCTGGTGAAAACCAGAGTAGGCATCAATGAAAGGCAAAAGCTCGCACCCGACAGTGGAATCAATCACCTGATCTATTCGGGGTAGCAGGTTTGGGTCCTTGGGGCAGGCCTTGTTCAAGTCAGTGTAGTCTACGCACATGCGCCACACCACAGCAACCATGGGGTCGTCCTTCTTCTTCTCCAACATGACCGGATTGGCCAGCCAATCCGGATGCATCACCTCCATGATGAATCCACTTGCTAGCAGCCTTGTGATCTCGTCACCAATGGCTTTCCTCCTCTCAGCCGCGAAGCGGCGCATAGCTTGCTTCACCGGCCGGACATGCAAAGAGTGCTCAACCAACTCCCCCGGGACACCCGGAAGGTCCTGATTGGACCATGCAAAGACATCCCGATTCTCGTGGAGGAAGTGGATGAGCTCGCTTTCCTATTTCTCCTCCAACCCGGTGCCAATGATGGCCACATGCTCTGGGAACTCCGGGTCAATCTGCACCTTCTTCGTTTCCTGGGAGGCCTGGAAGGTGGCTCCATACTGAGATCTCGGCATGCCAGGCATACCGACTTGAGCCGCCTGGGCTAGGGCCACCACCTCGTGTATCTTCTTCTTCTCGGCAGCAATTACCATGGACTCGGCAAGCCGAGATCCAGCATATGCACACTCCAGGGAGCGCTTGTAATCACCCGAGATGGTGATGATGCCGTTGGGACCCGGAAGCTTCATCTTCAGATAGGATGCATGAGTTGAAGCCATGAACTTGGTCAGAGCAGGCCTGCCGAGTAGAGCATGATAAGGGCTCTGCAAATCAACCACCTCGAACTGCAGGCACTCGGTCCGGCAATTCTCCCTTGTGCCGAACAGCACATCCATCCAGATTCGGCCAATGGGGGCACAAGACACTCCCGGCACAGTGCCATGGAAAGTAGTCCGACTGGGTAGCAGCATGTTCTCGGCAAGGCCGAGCTTCTCCATTGTATCTCGGTACATGATGTTGATGATGCTCCCATTGTCGATCAGCACCTTGCTGAACTTCACATTTTTCTTGGTCCCCAGAAAGGTAGGGTCCACCACCAGAGCATATGTACTCGGGTTGGGCATTATCTTGGGATGATCTGCTCTGGACCAGACTATGTCCTGGTCACACCAATCCATGTAATGCGGCACAGCCGACATCACGGCATTAACCTCCATTGCGCGCCTGCGCTGGAATTGCTTATCATCCGGCTCAGTGGTGAACACCATGTAGCTCTCGTGATGCTCCTGGTACTGATTCCGGTCCCCAGCACCACCATTGTTGTTGTTGTTCTGGTTGGCATTGTTGTTGTTGCGGTTGTTGTTGCGGCTGTAGTAGTAGTTGTTGCGGTTGTTGTTGTTGTAGTTGTGGTTGTTGTTGTTGTTGTTGTTGTTGTTGTTGTTGTTGTTGTTGTTGTTGTTGTTGTTGTTGTTGTTGTTGTTGGCTCCCTGCACCACTTGATTCACATTCTCCCTCCTCTGGTTCTCGGCCGGCCTGGGAATAGCTGCCCGGATAGGCTGCACATTGGCGGCTGAGAGCGGAAGAGGAGGAGGAGGAGGCAGCTGACCAAAGCCCTCGCTCTTAATTTGGTCCCACCAGCTGCACTGCCGGGTAGTGTTGTCGTGGGATAATCACGGCAGATGTTACCGGGGGTAACTGATCTAGGGGCAAGTCGACACAGGTATTTGGGAGAGGGTTTAGCTCGAAGGAAGACATGGCGAAAAGCAATCTAAGAGCCGGAAAACAACTCGCCGGATCTCGATATGATTATACTGGATACTCGATAATAGGTGTTACAGTTATGACTTGAATCTCTCTCAGGCGAAGCCTAGGGGTTGGTTTATATAGTACTCATACCCCCTTTGGCTTGCCATACAAAGCGCTCCTTGAGTCCTACTCGAACTCTACATACGTATCCTAGCTTTCCTTATCGTAACCCACAATCCGGGTTACGATCCTTACAAGCCCTGGGCCTTCCGGAAGCTTCTGCGTCCTTAGCCGGATTTGGTCCATACGCCGTTTGGGCCGGATTACACCTGGGGTTGGCATACCGAGTTACTATCCCCTCATCAGTAGTCCCCAGAATAGCTTGGGCTTCCAAGATTTACTCTTCGAAGCGCTGGCTATTCCCTACAGAAATATCAGATGCAAACACATGAGGATTAAGACGCAGCGCGTCTATGAATAGCCGAGACTGGCGCCAAGGAAGCCAGGTAAAAACCCGGCTCTTCTTTTAGGTTCTTCCTTAATCTCTCAAACTTAAATCTCAATAGGAAACTCCCTGACTCCACATCCTTCTTGATAACTACCGCTGATACAGGGAAGGCAATTTCCCCTTCCTTTTTCTCTGGATCATATTGGCCTGCGCATAAAATGTGCCTTTCAAATTTCGAAATCACCAATTACTCCGCATTCCCCGGGTCTCGACCGTTAGGCCAAGCCTTTCCACCCGGACGGTTATAAATAAAGACCAATGAGCAAATCCAACTCTTAACGGCTCATTTCCCCCATTCCACTTCTTCCCAAGCTCGAGCTCGCAGAGTGCCACCACGGGAACCCCACGCATCTCGCCGGAGCCCATCCGACTTCGTTTGCGCTCCGCCACCGCACGAACCGCTCCAGCTCCCGAATCCACCGCCAAGCCTCCGATTCGCCGGCCAACGGTCACGAAAGGGCACGAATCTTGCGCTATCTGTCTCCGCAAGGCCTTACTCCAATCCTCTTCGGTAAGTTCCTTACACCCTCCAGCTTATTCTCGCAATTTCTTAGTTCTTCCTCAGATTGGATCTGAATCGAGCGTCCGCGATTTCTCGGGCTGCGCCAAATTAACTCACCGATTTCCACTATAATCACTCCCATAGATAGGATTTATAGCTTGTATTGCTCCCCTAACTCCAGTAATCACTAATTTGGTCACAAATTTAGAAATAAGATCCCCAATCTAGGCTCGGGCCATCTAGAGTTTCCGCCTTTGCTCTCCCTCCTCAGAAAATCTTACTTCTCCGGCTCATTCGCAGATAGTATGCGTATGAGTATCCCCCTAGCTTCTCCAAACATTTGCTTTTGCGGAAAGCTCTTTGGGTTTTGTAAAGTCACTTGATACCCGGACGAACCATACTTAACCCGGCGAGGCAATAGCCGGATTACGTTTAAATTGCCGATAGCTGCTTACCTGCTAACTTCCAAGTTTTTGTTTCTTACGTCCTTTTCTTCAATGTTTCACCAGGTCAATCCCATGGCGCCCAAGAGGCAGGGGAAACAGCCGGCTAAGGCTAAATCCACAAACGCCATTTCAGCCAACTGGGGAAGTCCTCCATCACCAAGACCAAACTGGAGGAATTGGTAGAGCTTGGAATCCTACCTCCACAGGAATCCATCCGCTGGAGGGCACCTGGCAACGAAACCCGGCCTTCTCCAGCCACGGATGAGGTAATATGCTTCGTTGAACACGTGACCCGGGGCTTCAGGCCTCCGGGTCATCCCTTCTTCCGTGACGTCTTAGACCACTACAAACTCCGTATCTTTGATATAGGCCCGAACTCCATTTTAAACATCTCCCATTTTATCGTTCTTTCCGAGTCTTACTTGTGCACTCCGCCAAGTCTGGCTCTTTTTGTCGAACTTTTCCAGTGCAAGCCGTGTCGCGAAAGCGGCGACGGCGCACTTCTTACTTGCGGCGGGTTTCTATCCAGCGCCGCAAGAACTCCCTTATGCCTCCCATTTCTCTCAATTCTCACGTAAAACACTGGCAGCTTTCTTACTTCTACTGCCAGGATACCTCTCCACCCGGCGAAAAAAGGTTGCCGGGTTACTCGGAGGGTCAACTTGACATCTCCGAGAAATTCAACGCCTTCGCCCCTGACTCAGACAGGGAGGCGATCTTGCCTTTGTTAGCTAGGATCTCCATCTTGTCCGCCCGAGGCCTCATCGGACTAAACCTGGTGAAGACCTGGGTTAGCTTCCGCATTCAGCCAAACTCCCTTCGTGAGAAGCTGATGTGCGAATACTCGGGTCAAACCACGGACCCAATCCGCTTCTCTACCAGCACCCTTGCTCCGGGTGACATCAACAAAACGATTAAGGGTTTCCTGACAGAGAAACTCGAGGTAATCCGGGGCATAGCCGGATTAGAACCTTTTACCCTCGAGAATCCAGCCCCCGCAGTAAGTTCCCTGCCTTTTGATTTTGACTTCTGACAGCTTACTTTTATCCGCTTCTCTTGTCTTGATATTAACCATTACTCTGGCATTCTCTCCTCAGGCCGATGACGCCTTCTGGAAGGTCGACACCTCTCCTAGTTCCGAAGACGCGGAGGAGGAAGACGATGTCATTGACTCGAATGAAGGTACACACTTGATTCCCTTGCACACGTTATATCCTGCCACTTCTTCTTCTTTATGCGGGAACTCGGATATTTTTCAGAGCGAGAGGACCAAAGCGAAGAAGAAGAAACAGACAGCAGGGGCGGGTCCACCAGCGAGGAGGAAGAGCCGGAGCCGGCCACCAAAGCCGGAACAAAGAGGAAATCCCAGAGGATAGCCCTCCAGGTTTTTACTTCATCTCCTCACACTTTGGTTTTCTGTTTCCATAACGTCACTCCGGGGCTAACCCCATCTCCACCCCTTTTGATCGTAACTGAAGGAGCCGCCCGCGACTAGGCGCCGAGTAACCCGGAATCATCCGGGCAACGAGACCCCTAACCCGGTCGCTTCGCCCCCCGGTTCAACACCCTGGTATTTGTTGTAAACAAAATTTCTTTCCGATCGTTCCTTTGTAACATAATCCCAGGTCTTTCTTGCCATTTTCCAGTCTCTTCCGGGTCTAGTGACGGCTTTCCCTCGGACTTCCCGGTGAACACCGGTAAGCGCCTTTTCCTGATATTACACCGAACTTTCATCCTTTTTTTTTTTTTTTTTTTAAAATCAAAGACTAATTGCGCCCTTGCGCCTTCTTCAGAGCCACGGTTATTAGTAGCGACCAGGAGGACTCCGGGCTAGGGTCCGGGTCGAGAGCGAGCCGGCTGATGATGCCTTCACCACGACTGGCGACGAGCAAGTGTCGCCACCGGAGCCAGCTAGGCATGACGCCGAGTATCCAACTGCTTCGCACGCAAGCGAGAAGGAGAAGGGAGCAGCTTCAAGCGCGGGAGGGGGACCAGACTCCGACATTCGGATGACCCGGGTGCCACCTCCTGTTACAAGAAATGCTCCTTTTCCCACTTTCCAGGTACCCGAGCCATCTAACCCGGATAACGCTGACTTTAACCAGCTTATGAGCGCTCTTCTCGCCATGAAAGCTTCAGAAGGGACTGTCTTAGAACGTATGGCTGCAGCACATCAGGTAACTTTCACGTGATACTCCTTATTATACGTCCAGTCCCCAAGTCCCGAGTATAATTTTCTTTAATTATCCTCGGTACTTCGCATAGTACTTTCCGGTACTCATTTCCTCAGATGAAACACTCTCATGATATCCGGCTCACAGCTTTACCCGGCCTTTGCAGGCAGAGATTACTCAGTCAGATGAAGCGTTACTTAAAGCTGAGCAGCTCTTGCTGGCTGAAGTTAAGCGTAGGGAGGCCCTTGAAGCGGAGATAAAGACATTGAAAAAAGATGTCTCCATTTACAAGAAGAAGTACAATACTGCCCAGTCTTCGCTGAATAACCTGTCGACTCAGCTTACGGACACTTACCGTATCTTGCTAAGTAAGTTTGCTATTTGCGATTAATTTGCGTATCTCTATCTTGCTGCTGTAATAAACCAACATTACTGATATGCTTGCATGTTTCGATTGCAGGTGCTAACCTTGCTGCTCCGGAGGAGAATGCCATTACTCAAGTTAAAACTCTGAAGACTATGCTCCGGACGTTTTTGCCGGCACGAAACTTTTGCTGGATGCTATCAAGTGGCCTTCTGAGGTATACCCGGGAGAAGATAATCTTATGCAGGCCTTCTCAACGGTGCCTGGATGGATTGAGATAATGAAGCGCTCAGCTTGCCGGATTGGAATGACCCGGGCCCTTACACTGGCGAAGGCTTATTTTCCTAAGCTTGACCCGGCCAAGGTAACATCCGGGTTTCCAGAATTCAAAGCTGACGGGTCCAAGTTTGACCCAAGGACTTCAAAGATATTCAACGTGCTGTACGCCCTCAGCCACTACCTTGGCCGACAAAATGGAGCTGGACCAGATCATGAGTTCATATGACGCTGAGGGCAAAGTTATTTTGGTGGATGCACCTCCTCCTTTTGATATGGTGGAAAGAGGTCGACTGACCTGGCCAGGAGAAAGAAGAGGCCGCAAAGAGAGAAGCAGAGCTAGTCGCAAAGCCGTCCACCTCTACACCGGCCGTGCCTCCGCCTGTCCGTCCAGATGTGAAGAGCCCGAGCAAAACTGCTGGCAAGGCCAAGGAGCAAGTCCAAGATCTAGACCCGGAGGGCCGCTCTCAGGATGCCGAGTAGGATGCTACCTTGTGCTTTTCGTTTCTCGATACTGATATGATTTTTGTAGTGCGCCTGTGCGCCATTGATGCTGATACTATGACTGTATGCTTTGTTAATTCATGATAACTCTTTGCCTTCCCTGGCTTTTGATAATATCCATCCTTGTGTTACTTATGAGCTTATTCTCGATACTTCGAACTCTTGCTTTCAATTTCCTTTTGAGACTCGGTTAACCGAGTATCGTAGGTTTTGATAGATGGACTTTTCTTTAAGTCCCCAATACTCGGCAACTAAGGTTTACAGACCTTGGTAGTTTAAATAGTTTGTTTCTGTTTCGAAGTCCCCAGTCCCCATGACCCAAAGTACGAGCTATGGGGCGTGGGCTTTCTCAGATGACATACTGCTGTTTACCAAGCTGAAGACCAATAGCTGTTCTCATAAATACTGAAGTCATGCTTAATATTTGTTGAGTTTCCGGCTATGTTAGCCTTATACTCTGCATGGACTTGTGGTTTAGATGACCCTTTGATTACCTTGTACTATAAGCCGGCTTTCGCGTGGATACCATGTCGTTGCATCTATACGAAAAACAAAATCAAGCACGCTCCATTGGGCTGCATAGTTTGATTGTAATCGTAAGTGAACAGATCATGCCACTTTGGTGCGAGTCACATCGAGCTTAAGTAAGAATAATCAAGAAAATTGGCTCCTTCGTCCAGTTATAGGATTGTAGCCGCACCCGTTTGTACGAGTAACCAGCCCCCATAACTTATAGGCATCATGGCCGGGTCTCCGGGTTTGTGATTACTTATTGAAGTAGATCAACCCTCCGGAGACCTATATTCACGTAATGTATTTCGATGATATTGATGTATTGATAATAACAATGTTACTTACTTGTAACTGAAGCAAGGATCATGATAAGACTCGAAACCATCTTCTTTTATTGATAAAAATTTCTTATTTGAATCAGCAGCCGCCTCATTAAAAACCTTCCAGTCCCCTTAGGTACCCTGGATAGGAAAAGAGTGCGTATGAAACCTGCCGCCCATTACACTGCTTTAGTTATTCTCGAGAATCGGCCTCGCGTTGGTACGGCCGATACACATTCTCCACTTGCTATGCCCTTTCGTAATGAGTACCGGATTTGCTAGCCATTCCGGGTATATCGCCCTTGACACGATCAGCTGCGGATGGTGGTACGTCTTCTTCTTCCCTACTGAGAGTTTTGAAAATATCGTTCCCGATGAAGCCTACCATCTTAGGGTTTTGTTCTGCCCTAACTTTTGCTTTGTCCCCCTCAGGAGTTGGCTTTTTTGACGTTGCCTCTCTTCTAGGTCCACCTGAGAACGGTAATGTTTGAGCTCTTCCTTCCTACAGGCTTGCTCGGCCATTGCCGCGTCTCCTTCATCACACTCAGCTGCTATATCTCGGTTTCCGTGTACGTGGTCTTTTTTTAGGACCCGGGATCTTCAGCTGTAGATACACATAACATGGTCTTGCCATGAACTTGGCATAAGCCGGCCTTCCAAACAATGCATGATAAGGGCTGCGCAACTTTACTACCTCAAAGGTAAGCCACTCGATTCGATAATTGTCCTTTGACTCCCCGAAAGCTACCTCCAATGCCACTTTTCCTTCGGGGCATGCCGAATGACCCGGCACTATCCCGTGAAAAACTGTTGTACTTTTTTGCAACTGTGATTCCTTTAAGCCCATGCGCAGAAAAGTTTCCCAGTATAGGATATTGATACTACTCCCTCCATCCATCAAGACTTTCTTCAGCTCGTAACCATTGACCTGTGGCGCCACTACCAAAGCCAGGACTCCCGGTGATCAATCCTATCCGGGTGATCTCTTCTGCTCCATGTGTTACCTCTTGCTCTGACCACCTCAAATATCTTGGAACAGCGGAGGAGACTGAATTAACTGCTTGTTTCAGTATCTTCTTGTCCTTGCTAGAACCTCCAGTAGTGTGCACATGATACTGACCCAGCTGTTTGGGGTTAGCTTGAAATCCTCCCGCTCCCCCTTGATTGTTACCTTGATTTCCAACTGGCGGATTGCCGGCTGGGGGCGGCCCGTTGCCCGAATTTCCACCTAGACCCGGACCTCCTCCTCGGCCCGCACCTCGCATGGCCCTGTTCACTTCCTCGTTCTTCCACCTTTGTAAGTCGGCACACTGCTCCAATGAGTGATTGGCCGGCTTGCCATTCCTGCTATGCTTCGGGCACGCCATCCTAAATATGTCCCAACTGTTGCTTGGTCTTGGGGGTACTTGGTAGTGTCCCCCATTGTGATTTCCGGTATTAAAATTCCCTTCGGATCTAGGTCTCGAAGACCCGGCCTCTGTATTGGCCACAAACTCGGAACTCCCCTCAAACGGGCGCTTGTTCTGGCTATTTCCATTGTTGTTTGGTGCCGATCCATTGCCGGTCTTCCCACTGCTACTTGCGTTTGCTTTTGCCTTCTTGTCATCAACTTCCTCTTCTGTAGTATCCGTTGCAGCGTGTTTGTTGCATGCATCCATTAACTCTCCCATCGTAACCTCCGCTGCATTTCTGCTGGATTTCATGCGGGTTAGCTTTTGTACTAAAGGAACATACTTACATGTTTTCGCCATAGCTTGTAGTGCGTCCTTTGGTTGGATATCTGTAGATGAGTGGAGTATCTCCATAACCCGGCGTACCCAGCTTCGTGCTGACTCTCCTTTCTTCTGGACGCACCTTTCTAAGTCATCAATAGTAAATAACTTCCTACAGGTCCCATGGAAGTGCTTGATAAATGCGGTTTTTAGCTCCTCCCACGACTTGATCGACTTTTCCGGTAAATTGGTGAACCATAACTTTGCTGCTCCCTCTGACATCATTAAGTACATGAACTTGGCTTGGAGATTCTCGGATGCGTTGCGAATTGACATTGCCATCTCGTAGCTGCTTAACCACGTTTCCGGATCCATCGTTGGCTCGTAATTCACTACTTTCCCCGGTTCTTTGAACTTTTCCGGGTAAGGTTCCGCTCTGATATCATCCGAGAGACACTTGGGTCCCGCAAGGGTGGTTGGGGCTGGTCTCGCCCGGGAAATGCGTGACCCGGCCGGGGGTGCCACGGGGTGAGGAGCCACCGGTGGATCGTGTGCTGCAGACCCGGCCCCGGCTCTTCTGGCCCTGGAGCTGTCCACTACTGCCTGTGCTGCTGATACTGCCGGTACTGTCTGGACGCGCGGTGGGGGTGGCATCTGCTGTTGCTCTTCCCTTCGTCGTGCCGCGCTTGTTTGGACGTTGCCCTGTTGTTGACTCACGTATGGCGTCCCATGCATCCCACTTCTGTGATCTGGATAATTGACTTGCTGTGCTACCGCGGTGTGCAGCAGATCTATCGCTCGCCGGGTTTCTTCTGCGTGCGGCGAGTCTCTTACAGGAATCTGGTTTAATGCGAGTGTTGCTGCATACACGTTGTCCATGGGGTTGTTGTAGTGACCTGCTGGGGTACGGAATCGCGATGGTGGAGGCGGCATGATGTTGCCGGCTGTCGCCCCCCGTCCGAGGCAAGGGTAACCCGGCTGGCGCGTTTACCGGCTGCACTCCCTCCCGTTGCTGGTTGCGGTATGGTCCCTTGGTTCGCCGGTGGGATTGGCTGATCTTGAGGCGTGAACACCAGGGCAGTCGGGTTGATAACCCCTCCTGTTGCCGGTAAATAGTTCGGTGCCTTTGGTGAATCCTCGTCGTTTCCTCCCGAAGCCGGGTCTCTAGGTCATCCAGTTCCCGCTGCCGCGCTGCCATCCCCTGCTTTTCTGCTTCTACCTGCCTTCTTTGCTGCTCCAATGCACGACGAGCCACGTCCAGATCTCTTACACGCTCTGCTGCGTTTTCTGGGGTGATAACTGTAGCTAGGACTGTGGGATCCAAGATCAAATTATTATCAAACAGAGCTGGGTGACGCGGATTCGAGGGGCCCGCCCCTGGTGTCCGGTTTGCTTGGAACCCAAACATATTTGCGTGTCGCTCCTCCTCCGCTGGGCGACTGGTGACTGATGCCGATTCTCCATCGACCTGGGCCAAGATCGGGCCAGCCGTACCTTGTTGCTGAGCCAGCACCTGCGCCGCCCCGACTGGCGCCGCGGCTGCGTTTCCTTGATTGGTATTGATTGCGGGGGCCGCATAAACTGCAACCCGGCGCATAATGCTTGGCGTAGATTCGTACCGTTCTTCCTCTTCGCTATTTTCCTTCTCGTATCGGTCCTCCGATAAATCCCGTATAGACTCGGCACCTTCCTCCCTCTCTGTCGGACCCGTTGTTCCGATCGATTCTTCTTTTTCCGATTGAACACGCGTGTCCTCCCCTGACACAGAATCAGATTCAAGATTATCACGGCTTGAATTGGAAGCACATACCATACCGATGAAGACGTTGATGCGGCCGACTGTCACGACGGATCCGGTTTCGAGGTGATCCGACTCTGGCCCCCAGCCAGAATCGTCTACCATCTTCTCTCCTTGGTTGTTGACGTAGATTTCTCCGACGACGAGGTTCCTCATGTTCTTCCGAGCTTCTCCCGTGATGTAAACACCTTTGGACGCAGGCCCCACGGTGGGCGCCAACTGTCGTGGGATAATCACGGCAGATGTTTACCGGGGGTAACTGATCTAGGGCAAGTCGACACAGGTATTTGGGAGAGGGTTTAGCTCGAAGGAAGACATGGCGAAAAGCAATCTAAGAGCCGGAAAACAACTCGCCGGATCTCGATATGATTATACTGGATACTCGATAATAGGTGTTACAGTTATGACTTGAATCTCTCTCAGGCGAAGCCTAGGGGTTGGTTTATATAGTACTCATACCCCCTTTGGCTTGCCATACAAAGCGCTCCTTGAGTCCTACTCGAACTCTACATACGTATCCTAGCTTTCCTTATCGTAACCCACAATCCGGGTTACGATCCTTACAAGCCCTGGGCCTTCCGGAAGCTTCTGCGTCCTTAGCCGGATTTGGTCCATACGCCGTTTGGGCCGGATTACACCTGGGGTTGGCATACCGAGTTACTATCCCCTCATCAAGTGTGGTTGGCTGGCCTACTCGGATGCCGAGTGTGAAAGCTGCACGGTCCATCCTTTATGTTCTCAAAGACAAATCTAGGAGGATCACCGGACTCCTGGGGGGCGTTGTTCTGCTGGGGAGAATTGTACTGCTTCTTGAAGTTCTGGCAGGAGTCTGGTTCTGCCAATACTGGGATCCAGCAGTTTTTTGCCTCTGGCTGCTCCCGGCATCACCTTGATCCTGAGTAACTGCAGCAACATGGTCAGACCCGTAGAGGATATCCGGATGTTCCTCCCTTCTCTTGTTGTGGAAGTCTTGGCGGTCATGGCGCCGGGATCTATCATGGTGTTTCCTCTTTGGCTCAAAGGAATCGAGCAGAGGCTGAGTAGGGTCGCCGAGAGCATACATATCTGCAATCTTGATTGTCTCGGCAAGGGTACTCGGCATCTCCCTCTGTAGTTTCTGCCACAGCATACTGCCATGTCGGCAGCCTTGAGCGAACCAGGCAATGGCCTGTGACTCGTTCACACCCTCGCAGGTGTTCCTCAGAGTGCTCCACCGAGTAAGGTACTCGTGGTCAGTCTCCTCTTCTCTCTGCTTGCACGCCGAGAGCTACTGTGGCCGGTTTGGCCTCTTGTAAGTGCTGGTGAAGTTGCCGATGAAGGCTTCCGAGAAATCAAGCCAGCAGTTGACACTGTCTTTCGGCAAGTTGTTAAGCCAGATCCGAGCAGGGGCCTCCAACATCTGGGGCACATACCGAACAACCCATCTCCGGTTGCCACCCGCAACATACACGGCAGTAACATAATCATTCAGCCAGTCTTCTGGCTTGGTGGTTCCGTCATATGTCTTGGTCCCTCTAGCCAGCTAAAACTTGGCCACAGCCGGTTCCCCCATGATCCTGGGTCCGAAACAGCCTGGCCCGGGCGGGCCCCTTGCCTCTATCTCCTTGGACCGATAGATTCGGTCCAGCTTGTACCTTGCATCACTTGGCTCCAGCATTCTTCCTCCCAACCGAGCCGCGAGATCTCTTGGGTCGTCATACCCGGCTTACTCCATTGCCGAGTACCCATCGTTGTAGCGGTCTTGGTACACTGGACCGGGTTGAACAACCGGGTTGACCACTGCAGCAAGTACCCGTGGCTGAACAACATGCTGAACCGGGTTAGAAACATGATGCCGAGACGGGCCATCTCGGTTTCCTCCTTGCCCCTCTTGATGAACTCGGGCAGCCTGGCGGCCAGTTCCTCAAGTTTTGTGTTTTTGGCCGGGCTGCCGCTCTACAGCGTGCTGTTTTCCGGCGACAGCCGGGTCGTACACCTGCATCTTTCTGCTCTTCGTAGAGTTAACACTCTGGGCCCTCTCACCGCAGGGAAGTGGCGATGAGGCCTGTCCTACGGATCTTGCCCCATGCGAATGAACAACATGCGACCCACCAGCTGCCGGATTAGCCTGCCGGAAAGCCTCATTCTTCCTACCAGCTTCTAGAATGAGCTCATTGAGCCACTCCTGCTTCCTAGCGCGAGCCTCGCCAGTCAGATTCGGCAACTCGGCAGCAACTGCCTCTGCAGCTCTAAGTGTTTTGGCAGGAGAGCTATATTTTGGCCTACCAGCAGAAGCTACGCTACGAGACTTGCTAGTAGCTCTACCATCTCTAGCCAGCTCTACACCTATGTTGCGACGAATGATGCCTATCTTGCTAGGATTTCTAGATACATGAGTAAAACCATGGGCTCTATTGTACTCATCTTGATCCAGGTTGAGCTCAAGCCTAACCTTCTCCAGCTCCTGGGCCTCAAGAAGCAAGGCCTGGCGTTGTTGCTCGAGCTGCGCCCTCACCACAGCCGGATCCATTTCCATGGCGAGAGGCATACTGAGGTGCTCCACACCGGCACGAGCCGCCGGTATCACAGTCGATGTAGTGGGATCCTTGTAGCCCGGCATGTTCTGAGGCCGGTTGCAGGGCTTGTGGCCCTGGCGAGCAGCCGGCTCGTCGACGACTTCGGGCGAAGCGGGCGCGCCTTTCCCAGCATCGATAGCCGGGCCAGTCATCATCACCTCCACGCTGCCCGCAGGGAAGCCGGTCGGCTTCCCGCGGACGGCGATAACGGCAGGAGGGTCCTCAGCGACGAGCACCACCTCGGGGTACTCACGGATGACGGTGGTGGTGACGTACACCAAATGCGCGCCGAAGAAGAAGACGGATCCACCTATAGGCATGGGCCTGCCGCCGAAATCACCAGCGTTATCGCTGACAAAGTCGAAGGAGCCGAATCTGTGGATGAGGCCACAACCACGCGCTCCCCCGACCGAGAAACGGGTCCCGTCCGAATATGCACCCCAGCCAGCGCCGCTGTTGGCCCCATGGTGAGCGCCAACTATCGTGGTGTGGAGAAGACAGATGCCATGGGATGGCTTAAGGTTTGGGGCCGATGGACGCTGTAGGTATTCGGGGAGGGATCGCATGCCGAATAGGCTCGCACAAAACAATCAAACACCACAATCTACCTAGGTTCGGGGCCCTCGTGTGGAGGTAACACCCCTACTCCTGCATATCTCTCTGTATTAGGTCGTGCCGAGTACAGAAGTTACAATCTCTCGGTATTTCTCTCTCTGCCGAGTAGCCAGTGCTCAGCTCTCTCTACTATTCTCTCTGTGTGAGTAGCTAAGCCTCGCAATAAATGAGCCAAGGTCCAACGTTCCTCGCGCAGGAGGGGGTCGACCACCTTATATACTAGTGGCCAACCAGTATTCTATGAATAAAAGGACCGAAGAGACAACTCCACTATGGGAACGGCGCACGCCTCCGTGTTCCCGCTGACACCATCGCCGAAAGTGGCCGCGGTAGGCGGCTGACAGGTCTTGTCCACCTTGTCAGTCTCTTAGGGTAGGTCACTGACATGTCCTGTCTCCCTTGTCAGTGACAGGACTTGACAGCTACCAACCCGTACTGTTCCCACGTCTCTCTGCGGATAACCACGCGCCTAGTAAGTTGAACCGCACGCCGGTATAGCCCCTGGATACGCGGGATCTTCCACAATGGCTCCATTGACTTTGTTCCCGAGTAGAACAGCTTCACGTCTATCCGGATCACCCGAGCGCTACCCGGCTGATCCAGAACGACACTTGAATCTTCCTTCTTGCCTCTTGTTCTTGCTACCGAATAGCACCAGCCGGATACCAGATACCCGGGTAGCCGCCTACCCGGCCAATACCAACTCGGTACGGCTAAACTTGGTAAACCTCAACCTGAACCTTGTTTCTCACCTGCCTTACCCCTACTCGGGGGTAGCCCCCCCAACATTGTGAAAGTATCTAATGTGTTTATGAGTGTTAGGCTTGTTTTGAAACTGAACCATGTGAATTTATTATTTTGATTGCACTAACGTTGCTAATGAAGATTGTGAGAAGTTTGGTGTGAAGGAAGTTTTCAAGGGTCAAGAGAAGAGGATGATATGACGTGATCAAGAAGAGTGAAAATCCTAAGCTTGGGGATGCCCCGATGGTACATCTCAGCAAATTCCAAGAAGACTCAAGCGTCTAAGCTTGGGGATGCCCAAGGCATCCCCTTCTTCATCGAAAAATTATCAGGTCACTTCTAGTGAAACTATATTTTTATTCGGTCACATCTTATGTGCTTTACTTGGAGCGTATTTCATTTTTGCTTTCAGTTTGTTTTTATTTTTGCAATAAACTTGGTCGTACCCCAACATTCTTTTATTGGAGAGTGACACGCTCCGCTTTTTCATGGGAATACTTTGTATTCTTAATCTTTGTCTGGCTGCTGCATTTATTTAGCTTTTGTTTTGCATGGATCTCTTATCAGAGCTGTTAGTTTTAGTAGTGTTATGTGAGTGATCTCATTTTTTCTTGATGTATCATGTAGATTATTATTGTTAAAACATATCTTGTATGGTGCTTGTTGGGAAAAGAAACTGCTGCTTGAAGTAGAATTTTTAATGGTGCAAGTAGAAGCTTGTATAGACTGTGGCTAGAACTTTTTAGTATCATGATAGATGTTATTTTAGTTTTAAAGCCATGTGGTTATTGAGTAGCATGATTAGCCTCAAATAGCTGAGAGTGTTTAAGTTGCCATAGAAAGATTCATGAGTTGTTCTTGTCATATTAAAGCATAAATATATGCCATAGAATGTTTTATTTGGTTGACTTGGCGCATGCTCACACCATGTTTATGACTATGAACCAGTCACTAATAGCCTCTATGATCATTTAGTTTTTGAACTTGTGATACCGCTTATGCTTTAATTAATAATGTTTATGTCGCTATGCATGATTATGACTCTTATGCTCTCTTGATTTTTCGCTCCCAGTCTTTTGCTAGCCTCCACCTGTACTGAGTATGAGCTCTACTCGTGCATCCAACTCCCTAAAACCAAGTTTTTCCATTGTGTCCACCATACCTACCTACATGTGGTATTCAACTGCCACTCCAAGTAAATTGCTCATGTGTTACCTTTAAAACCTACAAAATTACTCCTGCTTTATGTTCCTGTTTTTTGCTCATGAGGACGTAAATAGAGAATCTTTATCTCACTTGTTGATTGGATTTCACAACCTGGACTAGTGACTTCATCCGCTTATCCAAATGATAGAAGATCTTGCAGCGGGGTGCCCAGCCCCAAATTAATACACACAAATTCTCCTCACTATTTTTGCCCCTGATTTATCAGTCAAAGCATAATTGTGTAAAGAAAAGAGAAAGAGGTATGACCTTCTATACCAGTTGCGTCCATCATATGGGAGCCACTCTTGTGGAATCTAGTTGGCTTGTGACGTACTGTATTTTCTGTTTACCATTCGTTGACATTAGCATGCATCTCCCAAAATATAGACACTCCTCCATGGTATGTGATTGTTGGCATGCACCCGAAGATTCGGTTAGCCATGGTTTGTGAAAGATGGATGGGAGGAGTGTCAAACTTTTAATACCTCTGTTTAATAAAATAAAAATCTCTAGCACATGAGTGATCCTTGCTTCCCTCTGCGAAGGGCCTTTCTTTTACTTTTATGTTGAGTCTCCATCTTCTAACTTTATGCACAGTTGAGAGAGAATTTTTCCATTCTGAGTTTTATGTGCATTTGTCCCAGAAACATTGTCAATTGATTCATGATGTGTTATTGTTTGTTCTCAAATTATTTGATCTAGTCTTCCTCATGAACTTTGAAGGTGTCCTGGCATTTATGTTTTGCCCCACTCTTAAGGACTAGCGAATTACCACTTTGTCATGCTTTCTCTATACTTGAAACAAACGTATATCTTTCTTTGCATTGTTATTCATGATCTTTTATTTGAAATACTTCTCATGATGCAAAGTGATTGCTATGCTTTATTATTAAAATTATATTTATCATGTTTGTGTTAAATTTCTATGATCTCAGCTTACATATGCTTTTACATTTTTATGATCAAGTTTATGTTAGTAGCATGTCACCTCAGAAATTATTGTGTTTTATCGTTTACCTACTCGAGGACGAGTAGGAACTAAGCCTGGGGATGCTTGATACGTCTCCAACGTATCTATAATTTTTGATGCTCCATGATGATAGTATGCCAATTGCTACATGTTTTATCCCTTCTTTATATCATTATTACACGTTTTCCGGGACTAACCTATTAAAAAGATGCCAAGTGCCAGTTCCCTGTTTTCTGCTGTTTTTTATTTCAGAAAATTTATTCTCGAAATTGGACCCCACAAATCCCGAAGTTCCTATTTTCCCCGGAAGCATCCAGAAGACCAAAGAGGAGTCGAAGACGTGCACTAGAGGGCCCACACCATGGCGTGGCGCCCCCCCTTGGCCGGCCAGGGGGTGGTGTGGGCCCCTAGGGCTCCACCGCCTTTGCCCTTTCGCCTATTTATTCCCCCCGGATGGAAAACCCTAGACACCTGATAAAAAATCTCCGAAAAGTTCCGCAGCCGCCGTCGTCATCACCGGATGTTCAGGGGGGGGTCTGAAGCTGTCTCCGGCACCCTCTGAGAGAGGAGATCATCACCGGAGGCCTCTTCATCACCATGCCTGCCTCCGGAGTGATGCGTGAGTAGTTCATCCTTGGATTACGGGTCCATAGCAGTAGCTAGATGGTTGTCTTCTCCTCCTATGCCTCAATGTTTAGATCTCGTGAGCTGCCTAACATGATCAAGATTGTTCTTATTTAACTCTATGTGTTGTGTTTGCTGGGATCTGATGAATATTGAACTCATACCAAGTTTATTATAGTCTTTATTGCATATGTTATTTGTAATCTTGCATGCTTTCCGTTGCTAGTTGTTTCTCTGGCCAAATAGTTGCTAGTGACTCCAAGAGGGAGTATTTATGCTTGATAGTGGGTTCATGCCTCCTTTTCGCCTATGCTCGAGTGACAGAAACGTGACGGGGGAGGATGTGATGTTGCCACTAGGGAGAAAACAGCGGTGTGAGTGCCCGCGTGTACAATCATTGTTTACATTACACACATAGCTTAATGCGATTATATGTTGTTTACAACTTAATACCTAAGGGGGTTTGGATAATAAAGTGAGGGTGGATTATTAGTCATAGATGCATTTGGATTACGGTCTATGTATATTGTTGTAATGCCCGCACTAAATATCATAGTAGTCATCATGTCATGAATGTGCACTACGGTGCAACCTTTATTTGTCAATTGCCTAGCTGTAATTTGTTCACCCAGCATGCTATCTTTTATGGAGAGACACCACTAGTGAACATATGAACCCCGATCCATTTTCCTACACTATTAAACAAACCTCTACAATTTCCTGGTTTTCTTTACTTACTGCAAGCATACACCATTTTCCACACTATACGTCTAATCTTTGTTTTCAGCAAGACCGGTGAGATTGACAACCTCACTGTATCATTGGGACAAAGTATTTTGGTTGTGTTGTGTGCAGGTTCCGCGTTGTTGGTGACACCGGTGAGGCACCATCACCACCATCAGTGGCATCAACCTTCCGAAGATCCTCTTTCTTCTACTGGATTGATAACCATGGTTCTTAACTAAGGGGAAATTCATACTGATGTGCTCATCACACCCTCCTCTTGGGTCTCCCAACAAACGTGTGTATCACGCAAATCACCCATCCAATAGATTCACCATTCTTCAACAATTTAAACCATTCAGCAACTCTACCTTTCAGTGATAAAGAGAATAATTTCCTTTTAACTTGATCCATTGTAATACCTGCACACCTGAATAACTCTCAAAATTCATGTATAAAGAGCAAATGATCACCGGGATGGACAGTTCCATCTCCATAATAGCAGTTATGCTTAACACGTCCAACAATTTTCATAGGTATTTTATAAGGATCCAATTCAACAGATAATGGGTCACCTACTACCCTAGCATTAACAGTAGTAGTACCCCTAAATAAAGAACCATGTGTACTATCCATAGAAAAATAAAACAAGAGAAAGAAATAAAAACATCACTCACAGTAAAAGATTCTCTTACCAATAGCGCTTCACTCCCCAGCAACGGCGCCAGAAAATATTCTTGATGGCCCACAAGTATAGGGGTGTACCATAGTACTTTCAATAAATAAGAGTGTCGAACCCAACAAGGAGCAGAAGGTGTTGACAAGCAGGTTAGATAGAGGATTCACTCTAAACACTAGCAAACATGTTTTTGGTGGTTTTTGATATAGCAGATAAATAAAGTGCAAGTAAATAAAAGACAGTAAATATAATTGCAGCGAGTGGCCCAATCCTTTTGAGATCAAAGAACAAGCCGGTTGTTCTACTTATGATTACCAAACGTTCTCGAGGACACATGGGAATTTCGTCAAGCGCTTTCGTTTCATACAGTTGATTAATATTTATTGTTTTGATAGGTGTTGTCTGGGTGAACCTATGCTAATGCACCGCCGGACTAGGACTAATACATACTTGTGATTAAACCCCTTGCAAGCATATGCAAATACAAGAAAGTAATTAAGATAAATCAAACCACAACCTTAAAACTCTGGGATTCTACACTCCCTCGTGCATCGGTTTCCTAACGTGGGTATATGTTTCTGTCACTCTGGCAACCCCACAATTAGTAGCCAAATACACACTGAATCCTCCTAGGCCCATAAAGTTGAAGTGTCATGTAGTCTACGTTCACATGACAGCACTAGAAGAATAACACCACAACTTAAATATCAAACCATATATATATTACTTCAACATAATTCAACTACTAACAGCATGACTTATCCCATGTCATCAAGAACTAAATGAACTACTCACGAGACATCATATGGATCATAATCAGAGGTGATATAATGGTGAATAACAATCTGGTCATAAAGTGTAAACACCGATAAATCTTACAAGCATCAACTACTAACAAGTAATCCACACCGGGAGAGAGATCTAATGATGAACAACAATATAGAACCCTAATCGTTAAAGCGGTGTGGAGATGGATGGTGAGGGTGATGGTGCTGGTGATGATGATGACGACGATGACTATCTTGATGATGCCTGGAGCGATGATGGTGACGATGGCGATGATTTCCCCTCTCCGGGGAGGAATTTTCCTGGCAGATTTCTCTCTGCCGGAGAGCTTTTCTCTCTTTGTTGTTTTCCACCCGAGGCGGCAGCGGAATAGTTCCTCGATGATGTGCTAAGGGTTAGGGTTCCCTGTGGTCCAGTACGGGAAAGGGGGTGACCAGAGGTGGGCCAAGGTGGCGACACCACCATGTGGCGCGGATAGGGGGCGCGCCACCCCCTGGTGTGGGCCCCATGTGGCCCCCCCTACGGGTCTCCTCGTGGCTAGCTCCCTCTTCTAGACTTGTAAGACATCCCTGATGCCCCCCTTCTTCTTCTGATCTTCTGAAATACGGTAACTTGACGATGCTTTTTCCATCAGATTCCTGGTCCCGGTGTTTATTCTCCAAAAATTATGAAACATGCAAAATAAGATGAAACAGCATAACTAATGCATCATAAGATGAAATATATCGATGGATAACAGAAAATAACAATATAAAATGGTGATGCAAAATGGACGTATCAATGGCTCTGGGGGCACTTCCCCGTCCCGACAGGGCGCCAAAACAGAAATTTTTGTCCCCCGAAACTTGTCGGCGATTGCGGCGGAGCTACAGAACTTTTCGTGGATGGAGGTTGGATGTTTTAGGATTTATGCCTCGGGGGGAATAAATAGGCGAAAGGGCGATGTCGGTGGGCTCCCGAGGGGCCCACACCACATGGTGGCATGGCCAGAGGCGGGGCGCCACCAGCTGGTGTGGCCACCTTAGAGCCCCCCTCCGGGTCTCCTTCGGACTCAGTGTATGCAACAGAATTCTAAGGTCCTGGGATTTTGTTTCGTCCAATTCCGATAATATTTCCAGAACAACTCTTCTGAAACCAAAACGAGCAGAAAATAGGAACTGGCTCTGTGGTATCTTGTCAATAGGTTAGTCCAGAAACATCCGGAAAAGGAAGGAAAATATGTGAAAACATAAAGGTATTGGATAGAAAACAAGCATGGAACATAAAAAATTATAGATATGTTTGAGACGTATCAAGCATCCCCAAGCTTAACTCCTGCTCGTCCTCAAGTAGGTAAGTGATAACAAAATAATTTTTGAGGTGACATGCAGCCAACACAATCTTGATCAACGTTATGTAAAAGCAATGCAAGCTGATATTAAAGTACTCTAAACATAGACATGATAGATATAATTCTAACAATGAAACTTAGCAACCATGTTGCATCATGAAAAGTAACACAAATAAAAGATCATAAATAATAATGCACTTGAATGTTATACGTTTGTTTCGAGCATAAAGAAAGCATATCAAAGTGGTATTCTGCTTGTCCTTAAAAGTGGAGCAAAACATAAATTCCAGGACACCTTCAAAGTTCAAGTGGTGACTAGAAACAAACAATTTGAGAACAAGTAATAACATATCATGAATTAATTAATAATAATCTTTGGGACTGATGCACATTATACTCAAAATGACAACTATGCTCTCTTAATTGTGCATAAAGTTGGAAGATGAAGACTCAACATAAAAGTAAAAGAAAGGCCCTTCGCAGAGGAAAGCAGGGATTAACACGTGCTAGAGCTTTTTATTTTATTAAAATAGAAGTAAAATGATTTTGGGAGGTGATTGTTCATGTCAACGAATGGTAATAGATTTCTTATTATCTTCCATACTAAGAAAGTTGAGAGCGGTTCCTAATTATTTATATTAGGCATTTATAGCATGAACTTTATATAGTATGACACTCACCCCCACCTTGCTTTAGCAAACCATGGCTACCTGAATCCTCGAGTGCCTGCCAACAATCTCATACCATGGAGGAGTGCCTATTTATTTGTTTAGCCTTTTGATGTTATAATGGTCTAACCAGATCTTTGAAAAATTAGTGACGAGCATATGAAGCATGCAAGTCAGGTTACTTAATTAGTATGGAAGATAACAAACCCAACTACTACTTCCTCGTGAGCTAAAATAGTGTCACAAAATGAGAAGTATTTTGAAGGTTTTAAAGGCAGCACATGAAAATTTACTTGGAGTGGCGATTAAATACCACATATAGGTAAGTATGGTGGATACATTTGGCAAACTTTGGTTTTTGGGAGTTGGATGCACGAGTAGAGCTCATACTCAGTACAGGTGGAGGCTAGCAAAAGACTGGGAGCGACAAATTAAGAGAGCAATAATGGTCATAGTCATGCATAGCGACAAAAACATTATTAATCAAAGCATAAATGGAATTACAAGTCAAAAATAAATGATCATAAAGGCTATAGGTGACTGGTTTGTAGTCATAACATGGTGTAAGCATGCGCCAAGTCAACCAAATAAAGCATTCGAAGGAGAATACCACAATATTATGCTTCGATGTGATAAGAACAACTCTTGATTCTTTCCATGGAACATTAAGAACTCTTAGATATTTGAGACAAGTCATGCTACAACAATAACTACGAAGAATAGAATTAAAATAACATATAACATGCCATGCTAATGTCTAAGCCACAGTCTAAACAAGCTTTCCATTGCACCACTATAAGCATAAAATATTTTACTCTTCTCCAACACCAATTAACTTGTTTGAAAAAACTCTCATAGATAATATTCATCAAAGACCAGAGAGCTAATCATAAATAACTAAAGCAAAACAACAAGCTTTGAACAAAATACGAGTGGAAAACAAGGGCTAAACGCAGTACTAGCAATAAGTAAACACTCACAGAACAATAAGAGTGAAAACTAGAGTGTTCTAAGCAATGAAAACGGAGTGTGTCTCTCTCCCAAACAAATATGATAGGATCCAACCATATACTACAGCAAATAAAACTAAACAAACTGAAATCAAAAACAAAAGTCGCTCCAAGAATAACACATAATATATGAAGCAATAAAAATATAGTGTCTTGAAAGATGACCTGATATTTTCGTCGATGAAGAAGGGGATGCCCAAGTTGATTTTTTGTCCATCCTTCGTCTCATAATATTATTCTTCTCTTCCTACACTTGAAAACTCACTCCATACAAAACTTCACTCAATCTTCATTAGCAACATTACTGTAATCAAAATCATATATGCACCTTGGTTCAGTTTCAACACAAGTATAACAAACATTAAAACATTAGCTACTTTCATAACTTCTTTTAAAGCTCTTCTCCTCAAAGACACACCAAAAGAAAACGAGTAAAAGGCAAATGCAAATATTGGCAGAAATCTGTCAAAACAGAACATTAGGTAAAGATCGATTTTTTTCAAAAAAATTCTGTTGTTTAAATAAGAAAGTGCAAAACTAATGAAAGTTAGATAATAATCCGGGGCATGTGCACAAACTATTTAAGATCAAATCGACGTTCTAGCTGAGAGAACTAATATTTTTGGTGGCAGCACAGAATCTATTTCAGGACAGAAACTTCCCCAAATCTTACTTACTCCCTATTAGAGGCTACTCTTGGCACAAAAACGAAATAAAAAGGAGGAAAACTGAAAGCAAAAATATAATGGGTTGTCTCCCATAAACACTTTTCTTTAAAGCCTTTTAGCTAGGCATGATAATTTGAGAATATGCTCACATAAGAAATATGAATTGAAGCAAAAGAGAGCATCAAGAAGCAAACATAAAAGAAATTTAAGTCTAACCCACTTCATATGAAAACAATCTTGTAGAAAAACAAGTCAATAAAGCACAAAGTGGCTAGCATAGGGAGACAAAATAATTGCAACTTCAAAATTTTCAACATAAAGAGGGGAAACTTAATATTATTGAGATACATAAAACCATGTTTCCCTCTTTCATAATAACTTTCAGTAGCATCATGAATGAAATTAACATTGTAACTATCACATGACACATTCTTATCATGAGACACATGCATAAAAGAATTAATACTCTCCACATAAGCACAATCATTCTCATTAATAGTAGTGGGAGCAAATCCAACAAAATAGCTATCATTATTATTCTCATCACCATAATCATCAAATATAGGAGGCATATTATAATCATAATTAATTTTCTTCTCAATAGTAGGTGGACTAAAAATATCATATTCATCATTGTAATCGTCATAAAGAACTTCAACATGATAGACAAGTTGTATATTAGGGAGATGGTTTTGGGTAATCCCTCCATAACTATGACAAGTTTCATAAGGATAATTGTAATTATAGCCTATGTTATAGTATTCTTCATAATAGTTATCAAAGAATGGGGGCATAGTATCATTATTAGCAATAGAATAGTTATCTTCGAAAGTGTGTTAATTTGTCAACATATCATCATTTTTACTAGAAGGAGATGTATCAAGCGTATAATCATCAGTAGCAAAAGTATTTTCAAACACATAATCCTCAAGCCTAGAGCTTTGTATCATCATTGGAAGGAACATGGATAGTACTAATAGTACATCAATCATTATTTTTCAGAATTGGTACAAAAGAGATTTTCAATATCAAAAGTAGTGTGTTTCTCCCAATCATGATCACTTTCATAAGTAACAGGCATAGGAACATCATCGAGTTCAGAATAATGAGCAAGAACTATAATAGGAGCAACATGCTTAGGGGGAGATACCGTTACCTCTCTCCTTTTGCTCCTCCTCGTCTTCTTCTTCTTCTTCTTTCCCTCTTTAGGAGGGAGAGGCTTGAAAGGAAGTTTCTCCACATACCCTGGTTTACTGTCAGAAACAATAGAAAAAACTTTGGAGGATTCCTCCTCTTCGTTAATAAGAGACAAACACATATTAGTCCTATCATATTTTTGTAAAGTCTCATCTTTTATAATATTTTGTATGTAAGTATTTGTGCGGAAATTATTGACACAATAAAGATGACAACCATGCATGACGCTATTCATATCAAAAGCATTCATATCTACCAAAGAAGTTTTTCTTGATAACTCTTCACACCCCCAAAACTAATGTAAGTTCATCATACTGATCAGGAGTGATCATGTGATCACAATACAAACTTGCAGTACTCATTGGATTCGAAAGGCTATTATTACAGCCCGAGCATTGAAAATTAAAACGACCCACTTCATAGAAAAGTTGACAAATAAAAGGATAGAGGGCACAAACTTTTTCACCAATACCATTTAGAGCCCTATCCCACGTACTAGATTTTTCATTCTTGTGATGGATACAATATTCTTCTTCGATTTGATTCTTTTCACAAGGTCTAAGTGCTTGATACGTCATAAACGTATCCTTAATTTCTGACATTCCATGTTGTTTTCATGTGATATGCTACATGTTTTCCTTACACTTTATGTCATTTTTATCGATTTCCCGGGACTAACCTATTGACAAGATGCCATAGAGCCAGTTCCTGTTTTCTGCTGTTTTTTAGCTTCAGAAAAGTTGTTCTGGAAATATTCTTGGAGTTGGACAATTCAAAAGCCAAAAGTCTGATAATTCCCGAAGGTTCCACGGAGTCCCGAAGAGACCCAGAGGGAGGCCCTGGAGCCCCCACACCATGCCTCCGCGCGGGTGGGCCCCTAGCCGCGCCGGCTAGTCGTGTGGCCCCCTCGGGTGCCCACTGCCATCACCCTTTCGCCTATATATGCTCCTGATGCATAAACCCTAAAGAGATCGGCCCCCTTCCATGAAAAGTTCTGTAGCTCCATGATATGTCATAAACGTATCCTTAATTTCTTATGTTCCATGTTGTTTTCATGTTATTTCCTACACGTTTGCTATACACTTGATGTCATTTTTATCGATTTTCCAGCCTACCTATTAACAAGATGCCACAGAGCCAGTTCCCTATTTTCTGCAGTTTTTAGTTTCAGAAAAGTTGTTCTGGAAATATTCTCGGAATTGGAAAATTTTACTGGAAATAATAAAGTTGTTCTGGAAACAATAAGCCCGGAAGTCTTAAAATTCCTAAAGGTTTCACGGAGTCCCGAATAGGCCCGGAGGGGGAGGGCACGGGGGAGGGGGGCACACCATAGGGTGGCACGCGCCCCCTGGCCGCGCCTCGGGGTGGTGTGGGCCCCTAGGGAATCCACCGCCATTGCCCTTTCGCCTATTTATACCCCCCAATACGTCAACCCAAAAATATGCCACTTCGTCCCGAGAAACACTCGAAGCTACCGTCATCGTCATCCCGAGACCGGGAGGGTTCTGGAGCTCTCTTCGGCATCCTGCCGGGAGGGGAATTCATCACCGGAGGGGTCTACACCACCATGCCATCCTCTGAAGTGATGCGTGAGTAGTTCATGTATGGACTACGAGTCCATAGCAGTAGCTAGATGCTTGTCTTCTCCACTTTGTACCTCATTTTTAGATCTTGTGAGTTACCCTACATGATCAAGATCATCTTTATGTAATGCTACATGTTGTGTTTGCTGGGATCTGATGAATGTTGGATGCTATGTCTTCTGATTATCAATCTATCATGTTATATTCATGCATATGTTATTTATGATATTGCATGCTCTCCGTTATTAGTAGATGATCTAGCCAAGTAGATGGTAACTCCAAGAGGGAGTATTTATGCGCGATAGTGGGTTCATGCCTCCTTTGCATCTGGGCGCGAGTGACAGAAACATGACAGATGGAGGATGTGATGTTGCCATTAGGGAGAAAACAATGTTGTTTACTTAGTTTACATTACACATTTTGCTTACTACGATAATCTGTTGCTTGCAACTTACCTGATACGTCCATTTTGCATCACTGTTTTATATTGTTATTTTCTGTTATTCATTGATATATTTCATATTATGATGCATCACTTATGTTATTCATCTTATTTTGCATGTTTTATAATTACTGGAGAATAAACACCGGGACCAGAAATCTGATGGAAAAAAGCACCGTCGAGATACCCTATTTCAGAAGTTCAGAAGAACAGGTGGAACATTGGAGATGTCTTAGAAGTTCAGAAGAGGAGGCTAGCCAGAAGGGAAGCCAGAGTGGGGCCACCAGGGGCCCACACCATGGGGTGGCTCCCTCCTTGGCCGCGCCGCCTGGTGGTGTGACCACCCTGGCCCACCTTTGGTCGACCCTGATGGTGCAGATCTTGCACTCGTTGGGATACCCCAAGAGGAAGGTGTGATGAGCACAGCGGTAGGAGTTTTCCCCTTAGTTAAGAACCAAGGCTATCAATCCAGTAGGAGAAAGAGGACCTTCGGAAGGTTGATGCCACTTACGGTGGTGATGGCTCACCGGTGTCAGCAACAACATGGAACCTGCACACAACACAATCAAAATACTTTGCCCCAACGGTATAGTGAGGTTGTCAATATCACCGGTCTTGCTGAAAACAAAGATTAGACGTATAGTGTGGAAAATAATGTATGCTTGCAGTAAGTAAAGAAAGAAGGAAATTGTGGTGGCTTGTTTAACAGTGTAAGAAAATGGACCGGGGTTCATAGGTTCACTAGTGGTGTCTCTCCATAAAAGATAGCATGCTGGGTGAACAAATTACAGCTGGGCAATTGACAAATAAAGGTTGCACCGTAGTGCACATTCATGACATGATGACTACTATGGTATTTAGTGTGGGCATTACAACAATATACATAGACTGTAATCCAACTACATATATGACTAATAATCCACCCTCAGGTTATCATCTGAACCCCCTTAGGTATTAAGTTGCAAGCAACAGTTAACTGCATTAAACAATGTGTGTAATGTAAGCAATGATTGTACACGCAGGTACTCTCACCGCTGTTTTCTCCCTAGTGGCAACATCACATCCCCCCCTTCACGTTTCTCACTCGAGCAAGGCGAAAAGGAGGCATGAACCCACTATCGAGCATAAATACTCCCTCTTGGATTCACTAGCAACTACTTGGCCAGAGCAACCACTAGCAACGGAAATCATGCAAGATCACAAATAACATATGCAAATAAAGACTATAATCAACTTGGCATAAGTTCAATATTGATATGATCCCAGCAAACACAGCACATAGATTTACATAAGATCAATCTCGATCATGTTAGGCAGCTCACGAGATCTAAACATGGAAGCATAAGAGGAGGAGACAACCATCTAGCTACTGCTATGGACCCATAGTCCAAGGATGAACTACTCACGCATCACTCCGGAGGCAGGCATGGTGATGTAGAGGCCTCCAGTGATGATTTCCTCTCCGGCAGGGTGCCGGAGACAGCTTCAGAACCCCCCTGATCTAGGGTTGACGGTGACGGCTGCGCAACTTTTCGGGGATTTTTTATCAGCTATCTAGGGTAGAGCCCTAGGGCCCCACACCACCCCTGGCGCGGCCAAAGGGGAACCCCATGGTGTGGGCCCCCTGATGCCCCTCTTCGCCTCCTCTTCGGTCTTCTGGATGCTTCGAGGGGAAATAGGCACTTCGGGCTTTGTGGGGTCCAATTCCGGGAATATTTCCAGAATAACTTTTCTGAAATAAAAACTGCAGAAAACAGTGAACTGGCACTTGTCATCTTGTTAATAGGTTAGTCCCGAAAAACGTGCAAAAATGACATAAAGAAAGGAGAAAACATGTAGAAATTGGCATAATATTATCATGGAGAATCAGAAATTATAGATACGTTGGAGACGAATCAAGCATCACCAAGCTTAGTTCCTACTCGTTCTCGAGTAGGTAAACGATAAAACAATAATTTCTGAGGTGACATGCTACTAACATAATCTTGATCAGAAAAATGTAAAGGCATATGCAAGCTGAGATCATAGAACTTCAAACACAAACATGATAAATAGAACTTTAATTATAAAGCAAAGCAATTACTTTTCATCATGAAGAGTATCTCAAATAAAGGATCATGAGAAATAATGCAAAGAAAGATAAACGTCTGTTTCAGGTACAGAGAAAGCATGGAAAAGTGATATTTCGCTAGTCCTTTAGAGTGGCGCAAAACATAAATGCCAGGACACCTTCAAAGTTTATCAGGAAGACTAGAGCAAATAATTTTAGAACAAATAATATCCCATCATGAAGTAATTATTGACGTTTATGGGACAGTGCACATAGAACTAAGAATGGAAAAAATGCTCTCTCAACTATGCATAAATTTAGAAGATGGAGACTCAACATAAAAGTAAAAGAAAGGCCCTTCGCGGAGGGAAGCAGGGATCACTCATGTGCTAGAGCTTTTTATTTTATTAAACAGAGGTATTAAAAGTTTGACACTCCTCCCATCAATCTTTCACAAACCATGTCTAACCGAATCCTCGGGTTCCTTCCAACTAGGAGTGGGCATATAAACCGGTAACCGAATTACCGAACCGTATTAACTCGGACCGAAGCCGAAGTGACCGAAACCGATTCCTTCGGTACTTATCTCGGTTACCAATCTGTGAAAACCGAATTAGGTTCGGTACTTTCGGTCCATGCGCTCGGTCACCCGAATAGACCGACTAACCGAGGCATCGCTAGCTCCTAGCTACACAATACCTTATCCCCTTCTTTCCTCCTTTCCTAGCCTGGAGCGGCACCCAAAATCTGGCCGAAATCAAATCCCCGATTCCATCCCTCTCCACAAAAATCACGGCAGCGACGACGAGCGAGCGATTGCCTTCTCGAAAGCGCAAATCTCGCGTTTGCCTTCCTTGGTCGACTGATTTCCTACCTCCCCGATCTCTATATGAGCTGTATTTTTCTGCCGCCCCTATGCATCAGCTTCTCCCTCCCAATCCCTAGCCACGGGAAGAACAACCAACCGCCCGATGTGTACACAGGAAGAACAACCGCAGCCGCGGCGCCGCCGGCCGCCGCAAGCATCTCCAGGCAATCGGACGGATTCGGCACCGTACGCGGACTGCAAGGTGAGTTGTTTTGTGCTTTTGATTCCAGATCCCATTCGTGCTTATGAAGTACATATCGTACTCATGGATTCGGCACTGTACTGTTCTATTGTCGGTCGTTTTTCATTGCTCTATTTACAATGAATTGTAGATGTCGCCCGAGAAAGAATCCCAGGCTCTCGTACCCATGGATGTGGAGATGGCCAACCATGGATCTCCCGATGGTGAGGTTCAAGCGGCAGCTCCAGGTTTGTAGTTCACATGTACCACTCACGTATCATATATCCTTATGCAAATAGGATTCCAGTATTATATTCAAATAGCACCGATACTCCCATTCTAACCATCTTCATAAATCCTGATCCTCACTGACATGTATGATTAAGCTAATTCCATAAGGAAAAACCAAACTTCACCGTGCTACTGTATATAATTGGTATCCTTTGTTTCACTGTCTTATCCAAGCTACAAGTTAGACATAATTTACAAGTCATAGTACAAAGATTGCTAATTTGTTGTTCGGATAAACATGCGATATATACAGTAGCTATTTGGATTTAATATTTGAACCTACTTGCCTTGCTATTTTTGTTTAAAATATATACTGTGGACAGTGGCTATTTATATAGAATGTATAAAGTATGCGATATATACGGTAGCCATCGAATAAATTACTTACTTGTGCATATTTTTCCAATATCTGAATATTCTCTACAAATCTATATGATAGACTGAATTTGAAGTCCATTGTTTTACTTTCTCCATTCCAACGTACTTGCTGACTTGCTATTTGTACATGTTTATTTGCTAGATGTAGGGAATGGCACTAGTGATGTTGTGGTGGAAGTAGCAGAAACAGGGCAGCAGGATGATGGCAAGGTGAATGCTTCAGATGTTGTGAAGGAGGGTGAGAAGAAGGAAGCTCGAAAGCAGATGGCTGCAAGATCAGAGATGTGGAAGAACTTCGAGAAGGTCAAGGTTGACGGTAAATTGCAGAAGGGAAAGTGCAACTACTGCAAGACCAACATCGCCGCTCATCCTGTTATCAATGGTACATCTGCCCTGGGCAAGCACTTTCGTGTTTGCAAGCATAATCCTCATAAGAATAGTCATGATGATAAGCAAGCAGTGCTACATAATAGTGGTGATAGTGTGCATGCTTGGAAATTTAACCCGGAAGCTATTAGGGCTGCTTTTATCCACATGATAATAGAGGATGAACTTCCATTTGCATTTGGTGGAAAGTCTGGGTTTAGAAAATTCATGTCTATAGCTTGCCCACGTTTCGTAATTCCGTCTAGAAGAACTTGCACTAGGGACACAGTTGGTGCATTTTTTGAAGAGAAGGCTAAACTTAAACTATTCCTTAGAGAACATTGTGAAAGAGTGTCCCTTACCACTGATTGTTGGACTTCTCAACAGCAAGAAAGCTTCATGACAGTTACTGCCCACTTTATTTGTAAAGATTGGAAGCTTCACAAGAAAATCATTAGCTTTTCTAGGGTAAAGGGTCATAAAGGAGATGATATTGGGAAACATTTGCAGAAAATCTTAATTGATTGGGGGTTAGATAAGGTAATGACAATTACTGTAGATAATGCATCTAGCAATGATGGTGGTATTTCTTACATGAAGAAGGAACTGAATAAAGCTAAGACTAGCATAGCAGGATGCAAATATCTCCACATGAGGTGTGCTGCCCATATTGTCAACTTAATTGTTACTGATGGTCTCAAAGAAGTTGAAGTTTCAATCAAGCGTGCGCGTGCAGCTGTAAGATATGTCAAGAACAGCCCAACAAGGATAACTAAGTTCAAAGAATGTGCGGGACTAGAGAAAGTCGCTACCAAGGCCTTCCTAAATCTTGATGTCAGCACTAGGTGGAACTCCACGTACTATATGTTGCAAGCTGCTGTTAGCTATGACAAAGTTTTTGCAAGGTACGCAGATGAAGATCCATATTTTGCTATCGATCTACTTAGTGATAAAGGTAAGGAGAAAGGGGTTGGAGTTCCAGATGAGGGTGACTGGGAGAATGCTAGGAAAATGGCAGATTTTCTTGGACATTTTGCTGATTTGACAACTCGTGTTTCCGCCTCACTACATGTGACTTCTAATAGTTTTTTCCATGAGATTGGTGAGGTGAATCTACTAGTGAAAAGTTGGATGGATAGTGATGATTGTATGCAGAAAGCAATGGCACAAAGAATGAAAGATAAGTACGATAAGTATTGGGGCAATTGGTTTGAGCCTGATCCCAGCAAAAAGGGGAAGGAAAAGGAGAACATCAACTTGATGGCATTCATTTCAGCATCACTTGATCCAAGGTAACACCTTGGAAGCATTGTAATATCTCATTTTTCATTATGTAGTGTGTTGTAAATGATGCAGCAACAATAATCATGTCTTTTGTTTCCTGTAATTACAGGTACAAGCTTTCGGAATACACGCAGTTTGCTATTTTGGAAATGTATGGGGACGACAAAGGCCCTAAGGTGTGGGCTGCAGTCAACACATGTTTGAGAGATTTGTTTGAAGAATATAGAGTCACGTATGCTCCGAGTGTTGAAACAACTCAAGCTAGTGAGTTAATGGAAGTTGAAGGAGGTGGAGGGCGTACGAGTTTGATGAAGTCTTTGATTGCCAAAAATATGAGGTTGAATAGTGGTGGTAGTAGCAGCAACAAGTCTGAGATTGACAAGTTCCTTGCCGAGGAGCCCGAAGATGATAGCCCAAAATTTGACATATTAGCATGGTGGAAGGTCAACTCATCTAGGTTTCCAATTTTGGCATGCTTGGCACGTGATGTTCTTGCAATCCCCATCTCTACAGTGGCATCAGAGTCCGCTTTTTCCACTGGTGGTCGTGTTCTTGATGATTTCAGAACATCTTTGACCCCCTTTATGGTGGAAGCTCTTGTGTGCACTCAGGATTGGATTCGACATGACACTCCTATTGACATAGCCGAGAACACCGAAGAATTGGACAAGCTCGAAAATGGTAACTCAATAATATAAATCTTGCATTGTTTAATGTGTTCATCTACTGTCATGTAATTCCTTTTGCCACTGCTCTTTTTTTCAGAGTTAATTGTTGAATACAAGCAGAACAAAGCTAAGGCAACCAAGACGACCACCTCCAAAAAGCCAACATGATATCTGGTGAGCTTCCTCTTTTCAGTTTTAATTCTAACTTGTAAACTTGAAACAACTCATCTGTTATAAACTAGTTGGAGGCATTTAATAGTTCTTCACTTTTACCATTGAACTCTACCGTATAAAGCTAGATAAACCAGTAACAGAACAATGTCTTGAAACCTGTAACTTGTAGCTTGTAAGACATGTAAGATGAATCAATAAGTGAATAGTTATTTGAAACCTGTAACTTATATCTTGTAAACCATGTAAGATGGATCTTCATTCTTCAGCTTGTAATATAAATTGGTTGGTTGCAGGTTTTGAGTGGCTTGATGTTGAAGGTCGAACATGAAGGCATGAAGAAATAAATTGAAGTTTCAAAGATTGGTGTTCAACTGCTTGTCGTTGCTGCTCTCCGAATAGAGTGGATGGAAGTGCTACTTCTGTGTGCGCTTTCTGGAGCTCCTATTTTATTTGTATGATTCAAGTCCTGACAGTTTAGTGTCTGTCATCAAACTTAATGTTATGTTCTTGAGACTTAAGTGTGATTTTTTGTGCTAAACTACCCCTGGAGTTTTGATTCATAGTGCAATATTTGTGTCCTATTTGTATCAGATATGCCTGGTGTTAATTTCTTTTCCGTTTTGTGTTCTGATTGTGATGTTGCTTCTTGGGAAATGCTGGGAGAACAGAGTATACTCTGTCCGTTTTTTATGGGATCAGAAAAAAAGTGCCCAGCCCGAAGCAAATTCTGTGGGGCCAGGACAAAAAGTCCAGCGGCTGAACTCCAGGTCTCCAGCCCGTAGGTTTTTGGTGGGATCTCGCGAGCATCCAGTCCAGCCCAACATGATTCGGTGCTATTCGGTCCAAACCAATGACCGAACCGAATGACCGAGGCACCGATCGCTCGGTTAGCATGTTTCACATTGACCGATCGGTGTTTGCTTTTCCAAACCCGAAATTTGTTAATGACCGAAGAACCGAACCGATCGGTTCGGGGGAACCGAACGCCCATCATGAAGAGTATCTCAAATAAAGGATCATGAGAAATAATGCAAAGAAAGATAAACGTCTGTTTCAGGTATAGAGAAAGCATGGAAAAGTGATATTTCGCTAGTCCTTTAGAGTGGCGCAAAACATAAATGCCAGGACACCTTCAAAGTTTATCAGGAAGACTAGAGCAAATAATTTTAGAACAAATAATATCCCATCATGAAGTAATTATTGACGTTTATGGGACAGTGCACATAGAACTAAGAATGGAAAAAATGCTCTCTCAACTATGCATAAAGTTAGAAGATGGAGACTCAACATAAAAGTAAAAGAAAGGCCCTTCGCGGAGGGAAGCAGGGATCACTCATGTGCTAGAGCTTTCTATTTTATTAAATAGAGGTATTAAAAGTTTGACACTCCTCCCATCAATCTTTCACAAACCATGTCTAACCGAATCCTCGGGTGCCTTCCAACAATCACATACCGTGGAGGAGTGTCTATATTTTGGGAGATGTATGCTAATGTCAACTAATGGTAAACAGAAAATACAGTACGTCACAAGTCAACTGGATTCACAAGAGCGGCTCCCATGTGAAGGACGCATCTGGGTAGAAGGTCATCCCTCTTTCTCTTTTTTTACACAATTATGCTTTGACTGATAAATCAGGGGCAAAAATAGTGAAGAGATTTTGTGTGTATTAATTTGGGGCTGGGAACCCCGCTGCCAGCTCTTCTATCATTTGGATAAGCGGATGAAGCCACTAGTCCAGGGTGTGAAATCCAATCAACAAGCGGGATAAAGATTCTATATTGATGTCCTCATGAGCAAAAACAGGAACATAAAGCAGGAGTAATTTTGAAGGTTTTAAAGGTAACACATGAGCAATTTACTTGGAGTGGCAGTTAAATACCACATGTATGTAGGTATGGCGACACAATGGGAAAACCTTTGGTTTAAGGGAGTTGGATGCACGAGTAGAGCTCATACTCAGTACAGGTGGAGGCTAGCAAAAGACTGGGAGCGACAAATCAAAAGAGCATAAGATCCATAATCATGCATAGCGACATAAACATCATTAATTAAAGCATAAGAGGTATCATAGTTCAAAAACTAAGTGGTAATGGGGGCTATTCGTGACTGATTCATAGTCATAAACATGGTGTGAGCATGCGCCAAGTCAACTAAATAAAACATTTTAAAGAGAATACCAAAAATTTATGCTTCCTTATGACAAGAACAACTCATGAATCTTTCAATGACATATTAAAAACTCTCAGCTATTTGAGGCTATTCATGCTACTCAACATCACAAGGCTTTAGAACTAAAATAACATTTTGCATGGCATGAAAAAGTTCTAGCAACATTTTATACGAGCTTCTACCTGCACTGTTATAAATTCTACTTTAAGCAGCAGTTTCTTCTCCCAACAAGCACCATACAAGATATGTTTTAACAAAAACTCTCTAAATGCGACAGCAAGCAATCATGAGAGTAATCACATAACACTACTAAAACTAATAGCTCTAATAAGAGATGGATTCAAAACAGGAGCTAAATAAATGCAGCAGCCAGACAAAGATTAAGAATACAAAGTATTCCCATGAAAAAGCGGAGTGTGTCACTCTGCAATAAAAGAATGCTGGGGTCCATTGCAAAAGTAAAAACAAACTGAAAGAAAAAACAAAAACAAACTGAAAGCAAAAATAAAAGACGCTCCAAGTAAAGCACATAAGATGTGACCGAATAAAAATATAGTTTCACTAGAAGTGACCTGATAATTTGTCGATGAAGAAGGGGATGCCTTTGGTATCCCGAAGCTTAGACGCTTGAGTCTTCTTGGAATTTTCTGGGATGTACCGTCGGGGAATCCCCAAGCTTAGTCTTCTCACTCTTCTTGATCACGTCATATCATCCTCTTCTCTTGACCCTTGAAAACTTCATTCACACCGAACTTCTCACTATCTTCATTAGCAACGTTAGTGCAGTCGAAAGAATAAATTCACATGGTTCAGTTTCAACACATGCCTAACACTCAAAAACAAATTACCTACTGTCACAACTTTTTTTTTAAACTCTTTTTTGCAAAAGAACACCAAAAGAAAACGATTAAGATGCAAATGCAATTATTGGCAGAAATCTGTCAAAACAGGACAGCGGGTAAAGATGATTTTTTCAAAAATCTTCTGTTGCTCAAATCAAAAAGTGGTCAACTAAGAAAAAGTTTCATATACAGCCCAGGATTACGCACACAAAAACTCAGGTCATTTTGAATTTTCTGTGATTTTATACGGAATAAACAGTGGACATCGGAAATCTGTTTCCTGCGCAGAAATCCGAAATATAGCCTCAACTTTCCACTATAGGCTTTACTTGGCTCAACAAAAACTCAAAAGAAAAGATACAGAAGGGTTTCTAAGGAAATATCGAACACCCAGGCGCAAAGTACACAAAAGAAAACAAAGTAAACAGGTTGAAAATAGCGAAATAAAACGGGTTGTCTCCCGGTAGCGCTTTTCTTTAACGCCTTTCAGCTAGACATAGAAAGCAACTCAAGTATTTTCAAGTGAAGAAGCATCAAAACCATAACTTTCTCTAATAATAGAGTAAAAAGGTAGCTTCATCCTCTTTCTAGGAAAGTGTTCCATACCTTTCTTGAGTGGGAATTGATATTTAACACTCCCCTCTTTCATATCAATAACAGCACCAACAGTTCTAAGAAAAGGTCTTCCCAAAACAATAGGACAAGAAGCATTGAATTCAATGTTCATAACAAAAAAATCAACAGGGACAAGGTTATTGTTAACCATAATAAGAACATCATCAATTCTACCAAGAGGTTTCTTCTTAGCATTATCAGCAAGATGCACATCCAAATAACAGTGTTCCGATGGTGGTAGATCAAGCATATCATAAATCTTTTGAGGCATAACAGAGATACTAGAACCAAGATAACACAAATCATTGCAACCAAAATCATTTACTTTTATCTTAATGATAGGCTCCCAACCATCATCTAATTTTCTAGGGATAGATGTCTCAAGTTTCAGCTTTTCTTCCCTAACTTTCATGAGAGCATTGGTAATATGTTTAGTAAAGGCCATATTCATGGCACTAGCATTGGGACTTCTAGAAAGCTTTTCTAGGAACATAATAACTTCAGAGATATTGCAATCATCAAAATCAATATTATTATCATCAAAAGTAATGGGACCATTATCTCCCACATCTCTAAAAATTTCAGCACTTTTATGAGAAGCAATTTCAGCAGTTTGAGGCAGTTTAGCACGTTTCACCGAAGGGGTGGAGTCTTTGTTAACACCAACTACTTTACCATTGATAGTAGGAGGTTTACTAGCACTAGGAGCTTCAGTTTTACTAGTTGTGGTGATAGTGCAAACTCTAGCAATATTATTCTTTTTAGCCAATTCATCTTCTCTTTCCCACCTAGCACGTAATTCAGCCATCAACCTAACATTATCATAAATTCAAACTTGGATGGCATTCAAAGTTTTACTTTCTTTAACATCATGTGGCAAAACCTTCAGTTTTAGAAAATCAACATCAATAGCTAGGCTATCTAATTTAGAGGCAAGAACATGTATTTTACCAAGCTTTTCCTCAACAGATTTATTAAAAGCAGTTTGTGTGCTAATAAATTCTCTAAGCATGTTTTCAAGATCAGAGGTAGAGCCTTTATTATTATTGTAGGAATTTCCATAAGAATTAACATAGCCATTATTAGGAGGATAGGGCTTATAATTGTTTCCACCAAAATTATTTCTATAAGCATTGTTGTTAAAATTATTATTTCTAATAAAGTTCACATCAACATGCTCTTCTTGAGCAACCAAAGAAGCTAAAGGAACATTATTTGGATCAACTTGAGCTTTACCATCAACAAGCATAGACATAATAGCATCAAGCCTTTCACTCAAAGAGTAGGTTTCTTCAACAGAATTTACCTTCTTACCTTGTGGAGCTCTCTCAGTGTGCCACTCTGAATAATTTATCATCATATCATCAAGAAGCTTTGTTGCATTGCCCAAAGTGATGGACATAAAGGTACCTCCAGGAGCTAAATCCAATAGGTTCCTTGAGGAGAAATTCAGTCATGCATAAAAGGTTTGTACAATCATCCAAGTAGTTAGTCCATGAGTGGGACAATTCTTCACCATAGTTTTCATTCTTTCCCAAGATTTAGCAACAATTTCATTATCAAATTGTTTAAAATTCATTATGTCACTTCTCAGGGATATAATCTTAGCGGGAGGATAATATTTTCCAATGAAAGCATCTTTACACTTAGCCCATCAATCAATACTATTTCTAGGAAAAGATAGCAACCATTCTTTAGCTCCTCCTCTCAAAGAGAAAGGAAATAATTTCAGTTTAATAATATATCCATCCACATCTTTATATTTTTTCATCTCATATAGTTCAACAAAATTATTAAGGTGGGCAGCAGCATCATTAGTACTAACACCAAAAAATTGCTCTTTCATAACAAGATTTAATAAAGCAGGTTTAATTTCATAGAAAGCAGCAGTAGGAGCAGGTGGAGCAATAGGTGTGCAAATAAAATCATTGTTTTTTGTGCTAGTGAAGTCACACAACTTAGTATTCTCAGAGGAACTCATTTTAGCAAAATAAAAGCAAGCAAATAAATAACAGCTATAAAGTAAACTATTTTTTGTTTTTGATAAAGAGAAGCAAAACAAGACAAAAAATAAAAACAAGACAATAAGAAAAATAAATAGGTTGAGAGTGAGAGACTCCCCTTGCCCGAATACTTCCTTCTCCCCGTCAACGGCACCAGAAAAAGTCCTTGATGGTGCAGATCTTGCACTCGTTGGGATACCCCAAGAGGAGGGTGTAATGAGCACAACGTTAGGAGTTTTCCCCTTAGTTAAGAACCAAGGTTATCAACCCAGTAGGAGAAAGAGGACCTTCGGAAGGTTGATGCCACTTACAGTGGTGATGGCTCACCGGTGTCAGCAACAACATGGAACCTGCACACAACACAACCAAAATACTTTGTAAACAATACAGTGAGGTTGTCAATCTCACCGGTCTTGCTGAAAACAAAGATTAGACGTATAGTGTGGAAAATAATGTATGCTTGCAGTAAGTAAAGAAAGCAGGAAATTGTGGTGGCTTGTTTAACAGTGTAATAAAATGGACCGGGGTTCATAGGTTCACTAGTGGTGTCTCTCCATAAAAGATAGCATGCTGGGTGAACAAATTACAGCTGGGAAATTGACAAATAAAGGTTGCACCGTAGTGCACATTCATGACATGATGACTACTATGATATTTAGTGTGGGCATTACAAACAATATACATAGACCGTAATCCAACTGCATCTATGACTAAGAATCCACCCTCAGGTTATCATCTGAACCCCCTTAGGTATTATGTTGCAAGCAATAGTTAACTGCATTAAACAATGTGTGTAATGTAAGCAATGATTGTACACGCGAGCACTCTCACCACTGTTTTCTCCCTAGTGGCAACATCACATCCTCCCCCTTCATGTTTCTCACTCGAGCAAGGCAAAAAGGAGGCATGAACCCACTATCAAGCATAAATACTCCCTCTTGGAGTCACTAGCAACTACTTGGCCAGAGCAACCACTAGCAACGTAAAGCATGCAAGATCACAAATAAATTATGCAAATAAAGACTATAATCAACTTGGCATAAGTTCAATATTCATTGGATCCCAGCAAACACATCACATAGAGTTACATAATATCAATCTCGATCATGTTAGGAAGCTCACGAGATCTAAACATGGAATCATAAGAGGAGGAGACAACCCCCTAGCTACTGCTATGGACCCATAGTCCAAGGATGAACTACTCACGCATCATTCCAGAGGCAGGCATGGTGATGTAGAGGCCTCGGGTGATGATTTCCTCTCCGGTAGGGTGCTGGAGACAGCTTCGGAACCTCCCTGATCTAGGGTTGACGGTGACGGCGACGGCGGAACTTTTCGGGGATTTTTGATCAGGTATCTAGGGTTGAAGGTGACGGCGGTTGCGGAACTTCTCGTGGATTTTTTTATCCGGTATCTAGGGTTTTCCATCCGGGGGAATAAGTAGGCGAAAGGGCAGAGGAGGTGGAGCCGTAGGGGCCCCACACCACCCCCTGGCGTGGCCAGGGGGGCGCCACCCCATGGTGTGGGCCCCCTGATGCCCCTCTTCATCTCCTCTTCGGTCTTCTGGATGCTTCTGGGGAAAATAGGCACTTCGGGCTTTGTGGGGTCTGATTCCGAGAATATTTCCAGAACAACTTTTCTGAAATAAAAAACAGCAGAAAACATGGAACTGGCACTTGGCATCTTGTTAATAGTTTAGTCCCGGAAAACATGCAAAAATGACATAAACAAGGGAGAAAACATGTAGCAATTGGCATAATATTATCATGGAGCATCAGAAATTATAGATACGTTGGAGACGTATGAAACCCCTTTCGCTTACTCGACCCCCATGGAAACCTAAGCCCCGGACTATCATCAAAGAATTATTCCACCGCCGCCTCGGGGCGAAAAACACGAGAGACAGAAAAGCTCTCCAGCAGGGAGAATCTGCCGGGGAAATTCCTCTCCGGAGAGGGCAAATCATCGCCATCGTCGCCGTCATAGCTCCGGGAATCATCAAGATGGTCATCGTCATCATCATCACCACCAGAACCATCACCCTCATCATCCACCGTCATCCTGTTGTAACAATTAGGGGCCTCTATCGTTGTTTAACATTAGATCTCTCTCCCGGTGTGGATTACTTGTTAGTAGTTGATGCTTGTGAGATTTATCGGTGTTAGCACTTTATGACCAGATTGTTATTATCCATCATATCACCTATGATTACGATCCATATGATTTCTTGTGAGTAGTTCATTTAGTTCTTGAGGACATGGGAGAAATCATGATGTTAGTAGTGAAGTTATGTTGAAGTAATATCTCGTGGTTCGGTATTTAAGTTGTGGTGCTATTCTTCTAGTGGTGTCATGTGAACGTCGAATACATGATACTTCACCTTTCTGGTCCTAGGAGGATGCATTGTGTATTTGGCTACTAATTGTGGGGTTGCCGGAGTGATAGAAACCTAAACCCCCGTTAGGAAACTAATGCGGGGGAGTTTTAGGGTTGTGGTTAGATTTATCTTAATTACTTTCTTGTATTTGCGGATGCTTACGAGAGGTTTAATAACAAGTATGTATTAGTCCTAGTTGGGCGGTGCATTAGCATAGGTTCACCCACACAACACTTCACGAACCAATGGATATTAATCAATCGTAACGAAGCGAAAGCACTTGACAAAATTCCCATGTGTCCTCGAGAACGTTTGGTAGTCATAAGTAATGCAACCGGCTTGTCCTTTGCTCTCAAAAGGATTGTTATATAAAAAACCTCCAAAAACTCGTGAACTCCAAAAACTCGTTTGCTAGTGTTTATAGTGAATCCTCTATCCAACCTGCTTCTCAACACCTTCTGCTCCTTGTTGGGTTCGACACTTTTATTTATCGAAAGTACTACGATACACCCCCTATACTTGTGGGTCATCAATACCCAACGTTTGTTCGGATGATATTAGGAGGGTAGATTATTAGTCATAGATGCAGTTGGATGACGGTTTATGTATCTTGTTGTAATGCCCACATGAATCACATAGTAATCTTTATGTCTTGCATATGCACTACGATGCAGCCTTCATTTCTGTCAGTTGCCAAGCTGTAATTTGTTTACCACACATGTTATTTATATTCTATGGAGAGACACCTCTAGTGAACTATGGACCCCGGTCCATTTTCTCATACTGGTAGTACACACACTACTTCCACTGTTTTCACACTGCTTCCACTGTTTTGATACTGTTGCTACTGCTTTCATACTGTTCTCATACTATTTTCCACACCATACATTTAACCTCTTTGTTATCAGCAAAACCGGTGAGATTGAAAAACTCACTGCTTCGTTGTGGCAAAGTGATTTGATTGTGTTGTGTAGGTTCCACGTTGCTGCTGAACCGGTAGTGCGCCCTACCATCTCAGCTGCATCAACCTTCATAGATTGATTTTCCTCCTACTGGTCGATTCAACCTTGGTTTCTTTTCTGAGGGAAAACTTGCCGCTGCACTCTTCACAAGCTTTCTCTTGGGGTTTACCAACATCAGACATCAACAAGTTTTCTGGCACCGTTGCCGGGGAACAAAGTCTTCAAGAGCAAGCAGCCTCCCGTCAACTGCACACCATCAAGTTTTCTGGCGTCGTTGTCGGGGAGGAAGATAATTTCTGCAAGGGGAGTCTCTCACTTCCAATCTCTTTACTTTGTTTTTGTTTTTCTTAGTTTATTTTATTTTGTTTTCTTTGCTTCTCTTCATAAAAAACACAAAAAATAGTCCTTATTCTAGCTGTAGTTTTATTCCTGTTTTTAGTCTTGCTAAAATGAGTGTCCCTGAAGTTGAAGTTCGTTCTTTTAAGCAACAAGGTGGAGAAAGTTTGAAATATGCTTGGTATAGGATAAGTGATGCTCATCATAGATGCACTAAGAAATATTCCACTTTAATCCTTCTTAGGATTTTTTATGTTGGTCTTACTAGCTGGTATAGGTATATTCTAGACACTCTTTTAGACGGTAATTTTCTGGGAACACCTGCTTTGGAATCCTGTAATTTAATTGAAAGTTTAGCTGGAACACCACCTACTAAGGCTTCTAAAACTAAAATCACTTTAGATGACGTTATTAAAAAGCTAAACTCTATGGAGAAAAAATTGCCAAATTTCCTTGATAATGCTAGCAAAGCTATTGAATCAATAGTAAGTATCAACAAGAGAGTTACTGTTTTAGAAGCTAGCAATATCCATGATAGTCAAAATATAAGGATTGGTAAATTAAAGGAGTCTATGGAAACTTTAAGCTCAAAACTTTCCTCTCTTAACTTTAAGAGCGAGAAACCTCCTACAGGAAAAGAGAAAAATAAATTATGTATGTCCCTAAGGTGCCTAAACAAAAATCCCCTAATGTACTTAAAATAAATAAAACTTTTAATGAATGATTTGCATGTTGAATAATCTTTAGGGGTGTCTAAGGTACCCATTGGTACAATTGGGGTTTTGGAAGAAATTATTGATTTTGATGCTTCTTCACTTGAAAAGACGTGAATCCACTTTTCTAGGCCTAGCTAAAAGGCGTTAAAGAAAAGAACTTCTTGGGAGATAACCCCTGGTTTTGTTTTTTGCTTTGTTTTTCTCTGTTTTCTTTGAGTCAAGGGGTTGTATAATTATGTAGAAACTCCTTTATATCTTTATTTTCATGATTTAGTTGTGTCATGTAAAGTTTCTGTCGAGAGTTGGAGTTGGTTTTGGATTTCTGCGCAGGAAACAGATTTATGTTGTCCACCGTAAAAAATCGCATAATTCACAGAAAAATCAAAATGACCTGAATTTTTGTGTGCTTATTACACAGATAATTTCATAACTTTTTCGTTCTTTAAGTTTCTCGATCTGAGCAACATAAAAAACCCAAAAGAATCTTCTTTACAGACTGTTCTGGTTTTGGCAGATTCTACCATTTTTCTTGCATTTGCTCTTTTACGATGTCAAGTGGAGTTCTTTGCTTCACGAAACATCAGTGGCTATAGCTAATGTTTAAAAGTACCAATAGAAAATTGTTCCCATACATAAACCATGGATTTTTGATTGTTGCACTAACCCTCTAATGCGAATTACTCTTTGAGTGTGGTGTGAAGGAAGTTTTCAAGGGTCAAGAGAAGAGGGTAATATAATGTGATCAAGAAGAGTGCAAAGGCAAAGATTGGGGATTCCCCCGTGGTTTATCCCAGAAAATTCTAAGAAGACTCAAGCATCTAAAGTTGGGGATGCCCAAGGCATCCCCTTCTTCATCACAATTTATAAGGTCACTTCTAGTGAAATTATATTTTATTAGGTCACATCATATGAAGTTTACTTGGAGCGTCTGTTTGTTTTTATTTTGTTTTCTATTGTTTTCTTTCATTTTCCTTTCTGCAATAATATAGTTGGACCGTATCATTCCTTGTTTGGGAGAGAGACACGCTTCACTTTTTCGTTTGAATACTCGTTATGCTCGTATTCTTAGTTTTTCTTCTAGCTGCTACAAAATTCCTTTTTAGCTCTTGTTTTCATTGCATCTCTTATTCAGAGCTGTTAGTTTTAGTAGAATTGTGTGAGTACTCTCATGTTTTCTTGCTGTATGATTTAGAGAGTTTTTTTTAAAACATATTTTGTATGGTGCTTGTTGGGAAAAGAAATTGCTGCTTCTAGTAGAATTTATAACGGTGCAAGTAGAAGCTTGTATAGACTGTGGATAGACTTTTTCATATCATGGTAGATGTTATTTTAATTCTAAAACCTAGTGGTTATTTAGTAGCATGATTAGTCTCAAATATCTGAGAGTGTTTAATGTGTCATTGAAAGAATCATGAGTTGTTCTTGTCATTTTGAAGCATAAATTTGTGGTGTTCTCATTTGAATGTTTTATTTAGTTGACTTGGCGCATGCTCACACCATGTTTATGACTATGAACCAGTCAATTATAGCCTCTATTATCATTTAGTTTTTGAACTTGTGGTACCACTTATGCTTTGATTAATGATGTTTATGTCGATATGCATGATTTGTCGTTCCTAGTCTTTTGCTAGCCTCCACCTGTACTGAGTATGAGCTCTACCCGTGCATCCAACTCACAAAAATCCATGTTTGACAAATGTGTCCACCATACCTACCTACATGTGGTATTTAACTGCCACTCCAAAGTAAATTGCTCATGTGTTACCTTTAAAACTTTCAAAATTACTCCTGTTTTGTGCTCCTGTTTTAGCTCATGAGGACGTAAATAGAGAATCTTTATCTCACTTGTTGATTGGACTTTCACACCCTGTACTAGTGGCTTCATCTTCTTATCCAATTGATAGAAGAGCTGGCAGCGGGGTGCTGTAACATCCCAAGTATGAAAACCTACCAATTAGAATGTTTGATTTCTTGTTTATTAAGGTATTGCATCATGTCATCATATTGTTGCATTTGTTTCTTTTGTTTTGCATCTGTTATTCTTTGTTTTCACAATGAAAATCAAACAATTTCAACTGCCTTGTTTTCATACTTGTTCTGTTACAACTTTTGGAATAAAAATAACAAGTGAAAACAACCAAATTGTTCCATTTTATTCCATGTTGATCAACTAATAAAATGGTGCTTTTATTTCAATTAATTAATTCCAAATTGGTTTTCAAATTCAAAGCAAAATCATCAGCAACACCTCATTTGGAAATTATCAAATATCAAACCATTCCAATGTTTCTAATCCAACTAATAATAGGGTTCACCCTATTAAGTGGTTGTTTTTATATTAAATTAACAAAATATTCCAATTTCAAATCAAATTCATTCAAACAGCACCCAAGTTGAGTTATAACCAATTTATAAACATTATCACTTCAATCAACTAATTTTAATCTTTTAATTCATAGGGGCTACCCTATCAAAATGCTTTTATTTCATAATGTTGACTTAATATGAAAATTCATTCAAAATTGGTTTAAATACCAAACAACAATTTATTTTCAAACCTTCTGTAAAACAAAAACTTGGCAGTGTTTTCTTTTAATCAAATTAGCTTAACCTAATTTTCCTACAATTTTACTAACCTAAAATATCTCCTTTTTCTTCCATTTGGTTTTCAGCAAAAAAAATAAAAACAGAAAACAGGAAAATAGAAAAGAGAGAGGGAGAAAGCCAGCCCATATTTTCACTTAAGCCCACCAACCACTTGGCCCAGTACCCTTTCCTCCCTCTTGTCGTCTCCCTCGCAGGTGATGTCACGTTCTGTACGATCTCTCCCCCTCCGTTTGATCATCCTCTCCCCCTCCCGATGCCATGCCGTACACCTCCTCACCCCCATAAAACTACTCCTAGCCCTAACCCTAGATACCTAACCATAGCGCCTTCCTTCCCATCGCCGCCATTCTCCTCTCTGCTAGCTCCCCCTTCCTCTGAATGTCTGAACCCTGCAACCACCGAACACCACTGTACCTCACCCGAGCTCCTCCAACTCCGGTGGTCGCCGGAGCTCCGGACCCCCTTCGGCCGCGCCAGCAGCGGGAATGGAGCCGCCGCTCTGCCCTCTACGCCCCTGTGGCCTCGGCCAGGCCCGGGATGTGCCGTGGACGCTGCCCCGTCGCCTCCCGTCGCCGGCGTTCGCCACTGCCTGCTCCCTGTCCGCCCCAACCACCTGCTTCCGATCGCCTCCAGATCGTCGAGGTGAGACCTCCTCTCGCCTCCTTTCCTTCTCCCCTCTCCCTACTCCCTTGAACCGCACCCGGCCCTCGCCCCCACGGCCCTCCGGCGAGACCACGGCGAGCAGCCCAGCTGCAGCGATCGACTCCTTCCAGGTTCAGTTAGCAGATGCGTACCTGTTCGGTTTCAGTTTCAGTTAATCCCGCAAAACAACAGCATAACCTCCCCCGCGACCTCTCCTGTCAACAAGCTTGCACACCACCGCAGTGGTTCCGTCCGCTGTGCGCACCCAGGAGGGGGTGGGTTCGAATCCCACCCCCGCGGAATAAACCCTTTTATTCCTCTGTTTTTTTTAAGCACTGCACAAAACAGCAAATCACCAACAAGTCCCTGCTATTAATTCTAGACCCCTGTAAAAATAATTTCTAAGTCCCTAGATGAATTAAAATGGCAGATTGCACCCTAAAATTGTAAATTGCATAACTATTTCATTTTAACTCCAATTTTCACTTTTTAAATATGTTTTCTGTCCCAAATTAAATGTTCTATCCAAACATGAAATTTGTTTACTGTTTTGAATATTTTAAATTGGTGCAAAATTTGAAAACTTGTCAAATTCACTTAAATTTGCAAAATTCATAACTTGCTCATAAAAATTCCAAATTTCACAAACCAAATATGTTTTCCAATCAATTTTTCATGCACTTTCCAAATATAAATTTTGTTTGCTCTTTTGAATAATTTAAATTGCTGAAAACAACTGTTTCTTGTTTATTGCATTTAAAATTGCCAAAATAATAACTTGCTCATTTTAAATCCAATTTCCACAAATGAAATATGTTTTCCATGAAAAATTAAACCAACTTTCCAAATATAAATTTTGTTTCATGTTTTGAATAATTAAAAGTGGTTAAATAATTTAAATCTTATTTAAATCATTTAATATTGTTAAATTTATCACTTGATCAAAACCAATTCTTTTGGGACATATAAAATATGTTTTCAAACCATAAAAGCATAACCTTTTCAAATATAAACTTTGTTATCTGTTTTGAACACTTTAACTTGTTGAAAACAACAATTACTTGTGTGACATGTTTAGTAACCAAACTTTCCAAAACTTACTAAATGATTTCCAAACTTGTTCCAATCCTTTTCCACTTGCATCTATCATTGTTGTTTATTGTTATCTTATTGTTTTCATCATGCATGCATCATGTTTAACTACTTACACCTGTTAATCAAATGTAGATCATTGCTTCAACCTAAACCATTTGCATCCATATGCAATTCACCTTGCATAGGGGTCCAATTAAATTGTGTTATGTTGTTAAGTAGTTTACTTTGATGCAACTATTAACATGACATGCATCATCCCATGTTTGTGCACCTATGCCATGTTATTGATTGCTTATCTTTCTGCATTGTTTGTCTGCTTCTTCTCGGATACACGACGACGTTGAGACCGACGATACTTACGACACCCCTTCTAAGGATCTAGCTCAGTACCATGCTACTGGGTTTTGCAGGCAAGTTATCACTCACATGAACCACTGTGTTCCTTTCAACATTGGTTACCGATACTTTCCGTTGTCTATTTCTGCTAGCCTTAGTAGTAGATGTTTCTGTTACGAACCCATCACATGAATCCCTTAACCCTGATATTGCCTCACCTCCACTCCTATAACCCCGTTGTTTGAGCCCGTGTCTTACTAGCATGCTTAGGTTGTTTCTGCTCGAGTCTGTTACCCGTTACTTACTGTTACTATTTCTGTTACGTTGTGGGGGCTCGATGTTTAATCAATCAATCATGCTAATGTTACTATTAATAATAAATTTGATGATAAGGCACCGGCAGGAGGCCCTGTGTGGTTTTGAGGCCTGCTAGTGTCGACCCTAATAGGAAAAGGGTCTTGTCTACTGATCCATGATGAGCGCACTAACCGCATGTGGGAAGCGAGTATGGGCGCCCCCCCCTCAATTTGATTCGATTCGCATCTCGTCCAAATCGCCTCATTTAGTTCGTGTTTTCCATTTGCCGCATGCATGTTTTTGCGAGCCCAGGCCAGGGTGGAACTTTTGTAGTCGGCATATAGGGGGACACGGTCTTAGAGTGCTATGAGGGTCCCTTTTCTTCGGGGCTTGATTAGCCGTGCGCCCAAGGTTCTTTGGGCTTGATGCGAAGAAGAGTTGAGTTGTGTAGAGTACCTCGCTTGGTGGGTTTGATTCCCATCTGGCGGGTTATTCTTGCGTGTACGGCCAAATTGGTGCAACCCTGCAGGGATAATCTTCTCGAGAAGCCGTGTTTTCCGCGGTTATGGATTACTTGGTGAAAGTACTGGCTAACAAGTACTCAGGACAACTTAAACATAATGATCCAACATGTTACACCCAATGATTAATAACTTGACTAGTAATAGGTTGATGACAAATAACTTGATTCACCTTTAATACAACTGTGTGAGTTATCCTCGGATTGCTTCTTTGGATAAGGGGCGAGATCCAGGATGGGTTTGTTTGAAGTTATCTTTCAGTTGGTTACAATCCTCGATCTTATCTCCTTTCTGTTAGCCGGAAGTGGTAGAATCTCTGTAGTTGGTTAGCGCAGCCAGTTGCAGCATCTTTTATATCCCCTTTCCTCCGTTGAACCCAAGGCATCTGTGCTTGGTGTTGACGGGTTACACTTTGGTGAACTGTGAGTCTTGCTTGTCAGTACGTTTATGTACTGACCCCTTTGGGGCTGTGGTTTCCGCAGACGACGTTTCCGATGATCTACATGGTGGCTACTACGTGGAGCATGACGACGAGACTGCTGACGAGTAGATAGCGGACCCGGGCAGGATCCGAGACTTCGTGGATGGGCTCCGTCTTTTCGTTTCCGGCCTCTTAGGCCTATTTGGATCTCTGTACTCAGACATGTTGAATGCTTCCGCTGTGATGTAATGATGTATTGTTGGGACATGTGTCCTCTGAATGATTGTATTTGCTATCTCTGCTCTAATGAGAGCTATTTGCAATCTTATTTCAATCTTTTGTGTCTTAGAGATCTGTTGTGATATCCCTTGTTAAACGCCGTTGACGTACCATGTGTGTATGGTTTGAAGTACGTCAATGGAAGTATCCTGATTTCTACGGGATAGTTTACATCGACGGTGAACAGTAACGGTTGGTTGTCGCACATTAGTGCTGGCCTACCCGTAAGGGGACGCGGGAGCCATTAAGCCCCGTAATCCAACCAAAATACTGTTCAGTTCGTACGGTGAGTATCCTCGAGAAGTCCGGGTGCGACAAATGGTATCAGAGCCTGTCTGCTTGTAGGATCCCTTTTTACTGGTCGCAGTTGAGTCTAGAAACTATTTTGTAGCTATGTAGGAAAAATGAAACGTGAGAGTAGGAATTCTGTTCTTTTTCTTCTTTCCCCACCCACCCTCCCTTTTCTGGTAAGGAAGTGTAACGTTGTTTTCCCTTCTCATCTGAACTTTCAAGTTAGGATTTCACGTATTCTGGTTTCTCTAGGATGGTTATATCTACTAGACCATAGGAATGGAGGTGGTTGTGACATGCTTTATCATGTTGCCTACTCACGATTGAGAACGGAGGCGTGTAAGCCCCGGAAGCAGATCCTCTATTCCTTAAGCAGTAGATATTGATCCTTTAGAAGCCCGGATGGGTTTTTCCGTAGTACCTCAGGAATATTGTTCTCGTTTTCCCGGTGTTGCTTCGTTATCCTGTTCTTCTCAACATCCTTTTTGTCCGTTGAAATCTTGTTGTTGTTTTCCACTTCAATTCTTCTACCGGCGTCTAATCAAAGTTTCCCCGTGCATCTGCTAAACTCTATTCCAGCTAAAGTGTTGTTTCATACCGGAGCATCACATTCCTTTGTGTCAACAATCTTTTCCACAACATACAACCCAAATTCTGGTTCCACTAAGCAATCAAAACTCTATTCACTCCCCGGAATCTCAAATGTTGACTTCCAAGATAAGTAAGAACAATCCAATTCTAATGAGAGGCCACATATTCCTCGTTACTCTCATGTTGATGATTCTGACATTGATGATTATTCTTGGTGTTGCATTGATGTCAATAACTCTGTTCCACCATTCTAGCCAGATAATCTATTCTCCAAATGAATCAAGTTTTATCCAGCTATACACCCTCAATACAAACCACTCCCTTTACTTGAAAATGTTCCGGTGGTTTGCTAATTCCCTGACGTCTATCCAATGTGCACGATGTGTTTCACGTGTCACAGCTCAAGAGGATTCCCAAAGTTTCCGGACTTTTCTTCTCAGTAGGAATCTCGGGGCGCGATTCCTTCAAGGGGGGGCGTTTTGTAACATCCCAAGTATGAAAACCTACCAATTAGAATGTTTGATTTCTTGTTTATTAAGGTATTGCATCATGTCATCATATTGTTGCATTTGTTTCTTTTGTTTTGCATCTGTTATTCTTTGTTTTCACAATGAAAATCAAACAATTTCAACTGCCTTGTTTTCATACTTGTTCTGTTACAACTTTTGGAATAAAAATAACAAGTGAAAACAACCAAATTGTTCCATTTTATTCCATGTTGATCAACTAATAAATGGTGCTTTTATTTCAATTAATTAATTCCAAATTGGTTTTCAAATTCAAAGCAAAATCATCAGCAACACCTCATTTGGAAATTATCAAATATCAAACCATTCCAATGTTTCTAATCCAACTAATAATAGGGTTCACCCTATTAAGTGGTTGTTTTTATATTAAATTAACAAAATATTCCAATTTCAAATCAAATTCATTCAAACATCACCCAAGTTGAGTTATAACCAATTTATAAACATTATCACTTCAATCAACTAATTTTAATCTTTTAATTCATAGGGGCTACCCTATCAAAATGCTTTTATATCATAATGTTGACTTAATATGAAAATTCATTCAAAATTGGTTTAAATACCAAACAACAATTTTTTTTCAAACCTTCTGTAAAACAAAAACTTGGCAGTGTTTTCTTTTAATCAAATTAGCTTAACCTAATTTTCCTACAATTTTACTAACCTAAAATATCTCCTTTTTCTTCCATTTGGTTTTCAGCAAAAAAAAAAAAAAAACAGAAAACAGGAAAATAGAAAAGAGAGAGGGAGAAAGCCAGCCCATCTTTTCACTTAAGCCCACCAACCACTTGGCCCAGTACCCTTTCCTCCCTCTTGTCGTCTCCCTTGCAGGTGATGTCACGTTCTGTACGATCGCTCCCCCTCCGTTTGATCATCCTCTCCCCTCCCGATGCCATGCCGTACACCTCCTCACCCCCATAAAACTACTCCTAGCCCTAACCCTAGATACCTAACCCTAGCGCCTTCCTTCCCATCGCTGCCATTCTCCTCTCTGCTAGCTCTCCCTTCCTCTGAATGTCTGAACCCTGCAACCACCGAACACCACTGTACCTCACCCGAGCTCCTCCAACTCCGGTGGTCGCCGGAGCTCCGGACCCCCTTCGGCCGCGCCAGCAGCGGGAATGGAGCCGCCGCTCTGCCCTCTACGCCCCTGTGCCCTCGGCCAGGCCCGGGATGTGCCGTGGACGCCGCCCCGTCGCCTCCCGTCGCCGGTGTTCGCCACTGCCTGCTCCCTGTCCGCCCCGACCACCTGCTTCCGATCGCCTCCAGATCGTCGAGGTGAGACCTCCTCTCGCCTCCTTTCCTTCTCCCCTCGCCCTACTCCCTTGAACCGCACCCGGCCCTCGCCCCCACGGCCCTCCGGCGAGCAGCCCAGCTGCAGTGATCGACTCCTTCCAGGTTCAGTTAGCAGATGCGTACCTGTTCGGTTTCAGTTTCAGTTAATCCCGCAAAACAACAGCATAACCTCCCCCGCGACCTCTCATGTCAACAAGCTTGCACACCACCGCAGTGGTTCCGTCCGCTGCGCGCACCCAGGAGGGGGTGGGTTCGAATCCCACCCCCGCGGAATAAACCCTTTTATTCCTCTGTTTTTTTAAGCACTGCACAAAACAGCAAATCACCAACAAGTCCCTGCTATTAATTCTAGACCCCTGTAAAAATAATTTCTAAGTCCCTAGATGAATTAAAATGGCAGATTGCACCCTAAAATTGTAAATTGCATAACTATTTCATTTTAACTCCAATTTTCACTTTTTAAATATGTTTTCTGTCCCAAATTAAATGTTCTATCCAAATATGAAATTTGTTTACTGTTTTGAATATTTTAAATTGGTGCAAAATTTGAAAACTTGTCAAATTCACTTAAATTTGCAAAATTCATAACTTGCTCATAAAAATTCCAAATTTCACAAACCAAATATGTTTTCCAATCAATTTTTCATGTACTTTCCAAATATAAATTTTGTTTGCTGTTTTGAATAATTTAAATTGCTGAAAACAACTGTTTCTTGTTTATTGCATTTAAAATTGCCAAAATAATAACTTGCTCATTTTAAATCCAATTTCCACAAATGAAATATGTTTTCCATGCAAAATTAAACCACCTTTCCAAATATAAATTTTGTTTCATGTTTTGAATAATTAAAAGTGGTTAAATAATTTAAATCTTATTTAAATCATTTAATATTGTTAAATTTATCACTTGATCAAAACAAATTCTTTTGGGACATATAAAATATGTTTTCAAACCATAAAAGCATAACCTTTTCAAATATAAACTTTGTTATCTGTTTTGAACACTTTAACTTGTTGAAAACAACAATTACTTGTGTGACATGTTTAGTAACCAAACTTTCCAAAACTTACTAAATGATTTCCAAACTTGTTCCAATCCTTTTTCCACTTGCATCTATCATTGTTATCTTATTGTTTTCATCATGCATGCATCATGTTTAACTACTTACACCTGTTAATCAAATGTAGATCATTGCTTCAACCTAAACCATTTGCATCCATATGCAATTCACCTTGCATAGGGGTCCAATTAAATTGTGTTATGTTGTTAAGTAGTTTACTTTGATGCAACTATTAACATGACATGCATCATCCCATGTTTGTGCACCTATGCCATGTTATTGATTGCTTATCTTTCTGCATTGTTTGTCTGCTTCTTCTCGGATACACGACGACGTTGAGACCGACGATACTTACGACACCCCTTCTAAGGATCTAGCTCAGTACCATGCTACTGGGTTTTGCAGGCAAGTTATCACTCACATGAACCACTGTGTTCCTTTCAACATTGGTTACCGATACTTTCCGTTGTCTATTTCTGCTAGCCTTAGTAGTAGATGTTTCTGTTACGAACCCATCACATGAATCCCTTAACCCTGATATTGCCTCACCTCCACTCCTATAACCCCGTTGTTTGAGCCCGTGTCTTACTAGCATGCTTAGGTTGTTTCTGCTCGAGTCTGTTACCCGTTACTTACTGTTACTATTTCTGTTACGTTGTGGGGGCTCGATGTTTAATCAATCAATCATGCTAATGTTACTATTAATAATAAATTTGATGATAAGGCACCGGCAGGAGGCCCTGTGTGGTTTTGAGGCCTGCTAGTGTCGACCCTAATAGGAAAAGGGTCTTGTATACTGATCCATGATGAGCGCACTAACCGCATGTGGGAAGCGAGTATGGCGCCCCCCTCAATTTGATTCGATTCGCATCTCGTCCAAAATCGCCTCATTTAGTTCGTGTTTTCCATTTGCCGCATGCATGTTTTTGCGAGCCCAGGCCAGGGTGGAACTTTTGTAGTCGGCATATAGGGGGACACGGTCTTAGAGTGCTATGAGGGTCCCTTTTCTTCGGGGCTTGATTAGCCGTGCGCCCAAGGTTCTTTGGGCTTGATGCGAAGAAGAGTTGAGTTGTGTAGAGTACCTCGCTTGGTGGGTTTGATTCCCATCTGGCGGGTTATTCTTGCGTGTACGGCCAAATTGGTGCAACCCTGCAGGGATAATCTTCTCGAGAAGCCGTGTTTTCCGCGGTTATGGATTACTTGGTGAAAGTACTGGCTAACAAGTACTCAGGACAACTTAAACATAATGATCCAACATGTTACACCCAATGATTAATAACTTGACTAGTAATAGGTTGATGACACAATAACTTGATTCACCTTTAATACAACTGTGTGAGTTATCCTCGGATTGCTTCTTTGGATAAGGGGCGAGATCCAGGATGGGTTTGTTTGAAGTTATCTTTCAGTTGGTTACAATCCTCGATCTTATCTCCTTTCTGTTAGCCGGAAGTGGTAGAATCTCCGTAGTTGGTTAGCGCAGCCAGTTGCAGCATCTTTTATATCCCCTTTCCTCCGTTGAACCCAAGGCATCTATGCTTGGTGTTGACGGGTTACACTTTGGTGAATTGTGAGTCTTGCTTGCCAGTACGTTTATGTACTGACCCCTTTGGGGCTGTGGTTTCCGCAGACGATGTTTCCGATGATCTACATGGTGGCTACTACGTGGAGCATGACGACGAGACTGCTGACGAGTAGATAGCGGACCCGGGCAGGATCCGAGACTTCGTGGATGGGCTCCGTCTTTTCGTTTCCGGCCTCTTAGGCCTATTTGGATCTTGTCTGTACTCAGACATGTTGAATGCTTCCGCTGTGATGTAATGATGTATTGTTGGGACATGTGTCCTCTGAATGATTGTATTTGCTATCTCTGCTCTAATGAGAGCTATTTGCAATCTTATTTCAATCTTTTGTGTCTTAGAGATCTGTTGTGATATCCCTTGTTAAACGCCGTTGACGTACCATGTGTGTATGGTTTGAAGTACGTCAATGGAAGTATCCTGATTTCTACGGGATAGTTTACATCGACGGTGAACAGTAACGGTTGGTTGTCGCACATAAGTGCTGGCCTACCCGTAAGGGGACGCGGGAGCCGTTAAGCCCCGTAATCCAACCAAAATACTGTTCAGTTCGTACGGTGAGTATCCTCTAGAAGTCCGGGTGCGACAGGTGCCTAGCCCCAGTGTAATACAACAAATTCTCTACACTATTTTTGCCCCTGATTTATCAGTCAAAGCATAATTGTGTAAACAAAAGAGAAAGAGGGATGAAATTCTACCCAGATGCGTCCTTCTATGGGAGCCGCTCTTGTGAAATCTAGTTGGCTTGTGACGTACCGTATTTTCTGTTTACCATTCGTTGACATAAGCATACACCTCTATAGAAAATAGACACTCCTCCACGGTATGTGATTGTTGGCAGGCACCCGAGGATTTGGTTAGCCATGGTTTTTGTAAGATGGTTGGGAAAAGTGTCAAAAAATTTATACCTCTGTTTAACAAAATAAAAGCTCTAGCACATGAGTTGATCCCTGCTTCCCTCTGCGAAGGGCCTTTCTTTTACTTTTATGTTGAGTCTCCATCTTCTAACTTTATGCACAGTTGAGAGAGCATAGTTGCCATTCTGAGTTTAATGTGCATTTGTCCCAGAAACATTATTAATTGATTCATGATGTGTTATTTTTTGTTCTCTAATTATTTGTTCTAGTCTTCCTCATGAACTTTGAAGATGTCCTGGCATTTATGTTTTCCCCCACTCTTAAGGACAAGCGAAATATCACTTTCCCATGTTATCTATATGCTTGAAACAAATTTATAACATTCAGTACATTATTATTCATGATCTTTTATGTGTGTTACTTCTCATGATGCAAGGTGATTGCTATGCTTTATTGTTAAAATTATATTTATCATGCTTGTGTTGAAGTTCTATGATCTCAGCTTACATATGCTTTTACATTATTGATGATCAAGTTTATGTTGGTAGCATGTCACCTCAGAAATTATGTGTTTTTATCGTTTACCTACTCGAGGAGGAGTAGGAACTATGCTTGGGGATGTTGATACGTCATAAACGTATCCTTAATTTCTGATGTTCCATGTTGTTTTCATGTTATTTCCTACATGTTTGCTATGCACTTTATGTCATTTTTATCGATTTTCCGGACTAACCAATTGACAAGGTGCCACAGAGCCAGTTCTCTGTTTTCCGATGTTTTAAGTTTCAGAAAAGGTGTTCTGGAAAGATTCTTGGAATTGGAAAATTCGAAGCCCGGATGTCTTAGAATTCCCGAAGGTTCCACAGAGACCCAAAGAGGCCCGGAGGGGGCCCATAGAGGGGCCCCACCATAGGGCGGTGCGCGCCCCTGGCCGTTCCTAGGAGTGGTGTGGGCCCCTCGTGCATCCAACGCCATCGCCCTTTCGCCTATTTATACCCCCCCGATACGTCAGCCCTAAAAATATATCACTTCGTCTTGAGAAACACCCGAGGCTGCCGTCGTCATCATCCCGGGACGGGAGGGGAATTCATCACTGGAGGGGTCTACACCACCATGCCCTCCTCCGAAGTGATGCGTGAGTAGTTCATCCCTGGACTACGGGTCCATAGCAGTAGCTAGATGGTTGTCTTCGCCACTTTGTACCTCATGTTTAGATCTTGTGAGTTTCCCTACATGATCGAGATCATCTTTATGTAATGCTACATGTTGTGTTTGTTCGGATCTGATGAATGTTGAATGTTATGTCTTCTGATTATCAATCTATCATGTTATCTTCATGCATATGTTAGTTATGATCTTGCATGCTCTCCGTTATTAGTAGATGCTCTGGCCAAGTAGATGCTAGTAACTCCAAGAGGGAGTATTTATGCTTGATAGTGGTTTGATGCCTCCTTTGCATATGTGCTCTAGTGACAGAAACATGACAGATGGAGGATGTGTTGTTGCCATTAAGGAGAAAATAACGGTGTTTACTTAGTTTACATTGTTTACATTACACACTTTTCTTACTGCGATATTCTGTTGCTTGCAACTTAATACCCAACGTTTGTTCGGATGATATTCGGAGGGTGGATTATTAGTCATAGATGTAGTTGGATGACGGTCTATGTTTCTTGTTGTAATGCCCGCATGAATCACATAGTAATCTTTATGTCTTGCATATGCACTACGGTGCAGCCTTCATTTCTGTCAATTGCCCAGCTGTAATTTTTTCACCACACATGTTATTTATCTTCTATGGAGAGACACCTCTAGTGAACTGTGGATCCCAGTCCATTTTCTCATACTGATAATACACACACTGCTTCCACTGTTTTCACACTCCTTCCACTATTTTCATACTGTTGCTACTGCTTTCATAATTATCTCATACTGTTTTCCACACCATACATTTAGCCTCTTTGTTATCAGCAAAACCGGTGAGATTGACAACCTCACTGCTTCGTTGGGGCAAAGTGATTTGATTGTGTTGTGTAGGTTCCATGTTGCTACTGAACCGGTAGTGCCCCCCTGCCATCTTAGCTGCATCAACCTTCAGAGATTTCTTGTCCTTTATTGGTCGACTCAACCTTGGTTTCCTTTCAGAGGGAAAACTTGTCGTTGCACTCTTCACAACTCCTGGGGTTTACCAACGTCAGCCATCACTCCGCCGCCGCCGACAAGTTTCTGGGGACAGAAACTCGTTTTCGGCACCTTTCCGGGACGGGGAAATGCTCCCGGAGCCATCTCCATCGACTCCACCGCCATCTTCATCGTTGTTGTTGTCTCCTATGATGAGGATGGAGTAGATCTCCACCGGGGCTGAGGGCTCTACCGGTAGCTATGTGTTTCATCTCTCTCTCTCCCATGGTGGGATCTTTATGTGATCGTGAGCTTTGTAATCTAGTTGAATTAGTAGATGGTACTCTTCATCTATTATCCTACTCAATTGGTTCTGTTATGAGATCTCCGTAGACACTTTGATCACGGTGTAATGGTGACAGTGTGTGCACCGTGTGGTTTATCATCATATTTATATCTTGTGTTGGATGACCCTATGAAATTGTGGTGTTTGTCTAGTACCTTCTAGGGCGCTCAAGTTGACATTGTGGGGTAAACTAGACATGGGAATGCGACTTTAAGGTGTGCTTTGTAGCCCAGCACAATGGATTGATGTTTGTTATCTGACCGAAGAGTGGTTCGGAGAAGCATAGTGAAGAGATGATATTTATGCATTCAATTATGTTATCATTGTTGAGAGTGTACACTAGTGAAAGTATGATCCCTAGGCCTTGTTTCTAAGTATTGAAACACCGTTTACAATCATTTATGCTACATGTTTGCTTGCTACCATTTTTATTTCAGATTGCTATTATCACTTACAATCATCCATATTACTTGTATTTTACTCTCTCTTCGCCGAACTAGTGCACCTATACAGCTGACAATTGTATTAGGTGTGTTGGGGACACAAGAGACTTCTTGTATCGTAATTGCAGGGTTGCTTGAGAGGGATACCTTCGACCTCTTCCTCCCTGAGCTCGATAAACCTTGGGTGATCCACTTAAGGGAAACTTGCTGCTGTTCTACAAACCTCTGCACTTGGAGGCCCAACACTGTCTACAAGAATAGAAGCATGTGTAGACATCAAGCTCTTTTCTGGCGCCGTTGCCGGGGAGGTAAGGTAAAAGGTACTCAAATCCCCTGTGAGTGATCGAAGTTATTTCCTTTAGATTCTGAAATTATATCTTTTTGTTTCTTGTTTTCACTCGTTAGGCTTGTCTTTACTTGTTCCTTGTTTTTATTTTTACTAGTTAGGCTTAATGGAAAACAACAAAAATATGAGAGAGCTTTATAATATTTATCTTGAATTAGGACATGATGCTTTTGAAGAGAAAATTAGAAAACCTATGGAACTTTATTTGCATGCTAGTAGAAATGTTATTAGTGTGAATTCTTTGAACACCATTATTGCTAATGCCATGGAAAAGTCTAAGCTTGGAGAAGCTAGTTTTTATGAAAATGATCTTTTTATCCCCCCAAGCACGGAGGAATTTTTTTTACTTTGATGATACTTTGCCTCCAATATATGATGATTATAATGATTGTGGTATTCTAGTTCCACCTACTATTGATGATAAATTTTATTGTGATCATGATATGCCTTCTATATATGATGTTTACAATGTTGAACATGCTATTTTCAGTCCACCTACTATTGAGGAGAAAAGTTATTATGATTACAATATGCCTCCTATACTTGATGATTATGGTGATGAGAATGACAATGACAGCTATTTTGTTGAATTTTCTCCCACTACTATTAATGAGAATGACTATGCTTATGTGGAGAGTATCAATTTTTTTATGCATGTGGCTCATGATAAGAATGTTTCTTGTGATAGTTATATTATTAATTTCATTCATAATGCTACTGAAAGTTATTATGATATAGGCAAACATAATTTTATGCATCTCAACAATATCAAGTTTCCCCTCTTTATGTTGAAAATTTTGAAGTTGCACTTGTTTTTCTTTCCTATGCTTGTTGTCTTGTGCTTTCACGACTTGTTTTTCTACAAGATTATTTTTCATAGGAAGTGGGTTGAATTTAAATTTGTTTTAAATTTTCTTCTTGACGCTCTCTTTTTCTTCAATTCATATTTCTCATGTGAGCATCTTCTCAAATTATCATGCCTAGGTAAAAGGCTTAAAAGAAAAGCACTTCTTGGGAAATAACTCATGATTTTATTTTTGCTCTGCGTTTTCTGTTTTATTTGAGTCAAGGGGTTGTATACTTCCGTCGCAACTTCTTTGTATCTTTATTTTCATGTTTTAGTTGTGCCAAGTGAAGTTTCTAACGAAAGTTGGAGTTGGTTTTGGATTTTTGCGCAGGAAACAGATTTCTGCTGTGCACCGTAAAAAATCGGATAAAATCCAGAAAGATCGTAATGAGCTGAAATTTTTTGTGCTTATTCCTCAGATAATTACTAAACTTTTTTGTTCTTTAAGTTTTTCTTTCTAAGTATGATAAGTTCCCCCAAAAAAATCGTCTTTGCAGACTGTTCGGGTTTTGGCAGATTCTGGCATTTTTCTTCCATTTGCTCTTTTACTATGTCAAGTGGATTTATTTGCTAACGAAACATCAATGTCTGTAGCTAATGTTTAAAATTATAAATAGAAATTGTTCCCATGCATAACCCATGGATTTTTTTATTGTTTCACTAACCCTCTAATGCGACTTACTTTGAGTGTGGTGTGAAGGAAGTTTTCAAGAGTCAAGAGAAGAGGGTGATATAATGTGATCAAGAAGAGTGCAAGGTCAAATCTTGGGGATGCCCCCGTGGTTCATCCCAGCAAATTATTAGAATACTCAAGCATCTAATCTTGGGGATTCCCAAGTAATCCCCTTCTACATCAACAATTTCTCAGGCCACTTCTAGTGAAACTATATTTTTATTTGGTGACATCATATGAAGTTTACTTGGAGCATCTGTTCGTTTTTCTTTTGTTTTCCTTTGTTTTATTTTTTTACTTGCTGCAATAATATAGTTGGAACTTAGCATTCTTTTCGTGGGAGATAGACACGCTCCGCTTTTTCGTTTGAATACTCGTTATGCTCGTATTCTTAGTTTTTCTTCTAGCTGCTGCAAAATTCCTGTTTAGCTCCTGTTTTTCTTGCATCTCTTATTCAGAGCTGTTGGTTTTAGTAGATTTTTGTTAGTACTCTATTGTTTAATTTCTGTATCTTTTGGAGAGTTTTTGTTTATTATGAAATTCTGGGTGTTGGAAAGCAGCAGTACAATTTTCGTGCTTATAACGGTGCAAATATAAGCTTGTATAGACTGTGGCTAGAGTTTTTCATGTCATGCTAGATGTTATTTTAATTCTAAACCCTAGTGGTTATTTTTGTAGCATGATTTGTCTCAAATAGATGAGAGTGTTTAATGTGCCTTAGAAAGAATCATGAGTTGTTCTTGACATATTGAAGCATAAATTTGTGCTGTCCTTCTTTGAATGTTTTATTTGGTTGACTTGGCGCATGCTCACACCATGTTTATGACTACAAACCAGTCACTTATAGCCTCTATGATCATTTAGTTTTTTAACTTGTAGTACCACTTATGATTTGATTAATGGTGTTTTTGTCGTTGTGCATGATTATGGCCATTACTGCTCTCTTGATTTGTCGCTCCTAGTCTTTTGCTACCCTCCACCTGTACTGAGTATGAGCTCTACTCGTGCATCTAACTCCCCAAAACGAAAGTTTTCCAAATGTGTACACCATACCTATCTACATGTGGTATTTAACTTCCACTCCAAAGTAAATTGCTCATGTGTTACCTTTAAAACTTTCAAAATTACTCCTGTTTTGTGCTCCTATTTTAGCTCATGAGGACGTAAATAAATAATCTTTATCTCACTTGTTGATTGGACTTTCACACCCTGGACTAGTGGCTTCATCCACTTATCCAATTGATAGAAGATCTGGCAGTTAGGTGCCCAGCCCCAAATTAATACAACAAATTCTCTTCACTATTTCCCCCCCTGATTTATCAGTCAAAGCATAATTGTGTAAACAAAAGAGAAAGAGGGATGACCTTCTACCCAGATGCGTCCTTCTATGGGAGACGCTCTTGTGAAGTCTAGTTGGCTTGTGACGTACTGTATTTTCTGTTTACTATTCGTTGACATAAGCATACACGCCTCTCTAAAAATTAGACACTCCTCCATGGTATGTGATTGTTGGCAGGCACCCGAGGATTCGGTTAGCCATGGTTTGTGTAAGAAAGGTTGGGAGGAGTGTCAACCATTTTATACCTCTGTTTAACAAAATAAAAGCTCTAGCACATGAGTGATCCCCGCTTCCCTCTTCGAAGGGCCTTTATTTTACTTTTATGTTGAGTCTCCATCTTCTAACTTTATGCACAGTTGAGAGAGCATGGTTGCCATTCTGAGTTTAATGTGCATATGTCCGAGAAACATTATTAATTGATTCATGATGTGTTACTGTTTGTTCTCAAATTATTTGTTCTAGTCTTCCTCATGAACTTTGAAGGTGTCATGGCATTTATGTTTTCCCCACTCTTAAGGACAAGCGAAATATCACTTTGCTATGTTAAATCTATGCTTGAAACAAACGTATAGCTTTCAAGTGCATTATTATTCATGATATTTTGTTTGTGTTACTTCTCATGATGCAAGGTGATTGCTATGCTTTATTGTTAGAATTATATTTATAATTCTTGTGTTGAAGTTCTATGATCTCAGCTATGCTTATGCTCTTACAATTTAGATGATCAAGTTTATGTTGGTAGCATGTCACCTCAGAAATTATTTGTTTTGTCGTTTACCTACTCGAGGACGAGTAGGAACTAAACTTATGGATGTTGATACGTCATAGACATATCCTTAATTTCTGATGTTCCATGTTGTTTTCATGCCATATGCTACATGTTTTCCTTACACTTTATGTCATTTTATCGATTTCCCGGGACTAACCTATTGACAAGATGCCACAGAGCCAGTTCATGTTTTCTGCTGTTTTTAGTTTCAGAAAAGTTGTTCTGGAAATATTCTCGGAATTGGACGATTCAAAACACAAAAGTCTTAGAATTCCCGAAGGTTCCATGGAGTCTCTAAGAGACCCGTAGGGGGGCCTTGGATCCCCCAAACCATGCCTCTGCGCGGGTGAGCCCCTGGCCGCGCCGTCTAGTGGTGTGGCCCCCTCGGGCGCCCACCAGCATCACCCTTTTGCCTATATATGCCCCCCGATGCATAAACCCTAAAGAGATTGTCCCCCTTCCATGAAAGGTTCCATAGGTCCGCCGCCGCCGCCGACAAGTTTCGGGGGATAGAAATCTCTGTTCCGGCACCCTGCCGGGACGGGGAATCGCCCCCGGAGCCATCTCCATCGTCTCCACAACCATCTGCATCGCCGTTGTTGTCTCCTATGATGAGGAGGGAGTAGTTCTCCCCCGGGGTTGAGGGCTCTACCGGTAGCTATGTGTTTCATCTCTCTCCCATGGTGTGATCTTTATGTGATCGTGAGCTTTGTAATCTAGTTGAATTAGTAGATGTTACTCTTCATCTATTATGCTACTCAAGTGATTTTGTTATGAGATCTTCGTAGACACTTTGATCACGGTGTAATGGTGACAGTGTGTGCACCGTGTGGTTTAGCATGATATTTATATCTTGTGTTGGATGACCCTATGAAATTGTGGTGTTTGTCTAGTACCTTCTAAGGCGCTCAAGTTGACAGTGTGGGGTTAACTAGACATGGGAATGCGACTTTAAGGTGTGCTTTGTAGCTCTACGCAATGGATTGGTGTTTGTTATCTGACCGGAGAGTGGTTCGGAGTAGCATAGTGAAGAGATGATATTTATGCATTCAGTTATGTTATCATTATTGAGAGTGTCCACTAGTAAAAGTATGATCCATAGGCCTTGTTTCTAATCCTTGAAACACCATTTACAATCAGTTCTGCTACATGTTTGCTTGCTGCCATTTTTATTTCAGATTTCTATTATCACTTACAATCATTCATATTACTTGTATTTTACTCTCTCTTCGCCGAACTAGTGCACCTATACAACTGAAAATTGTATTAGGTGTGTTGGGGACACAAGAGACTTCTTGTATCGTAATTGCAGGGTTGCTTGAGAGGGATACCTTTGACCTCTTCCTCCCTGAGTTCGATAAACCTTGGGTGATCCACTTAAGGGAAACTTGCTGCTGTTCTAAAAACCTCTGCACTTGGAGGCCCAACACTGTCTACAACAATAGAAGCGTGCGTAGACATCACTGCTCCACAAAATTTAACATACTCATAAGAAAAAATACTTTCAGAAGTTTGAGCATGTTTATTGCCGTCATTAATAACTATTTCAGTTTCCATGCAAGTGTGTTTAAAAGGTTCGTGATATATGTCCTAATTTTATTTAGTAACATTATATGAGAAGCAAGGGATCTACAACAATCAAAAATAATTTGAGGATCAAGACCAAATTTAACACTAAGCTCTTGAAAATCATCAGTTTCAGCGAAAGACTTAATGCAATCATACTCATAGTTTATACCTGATTCTTTACCTTTGTTGTTATCCCAATCTTCAGGATTGTTTTGAATTGTTTCAAGAAGATTCCACTTAGCTTCAACCTTCTTACTTGTGAAATAACCCTCTGAACAGGCATCTAGATAATCCTTGCAATGTCCTGAAAGCCTTGCATAAAAATTAGTAACAATATATTTCCTCAGGAAGCTCATGGTTAGGACATTTGAGTATTAATGTTTTCAGTCTCCCCCAATATTGAGAAATTCTTTCTCCATCACGAGGATGAAAATTATAAATGTAATTACTATCTAAGTGCAGTTCATGAGGAGGATAAATTTAGAGTAAAATAGAGATTCAAGCTCCTTCCAATCCAAATGATGAGGATCATCTAGTAGCTCATACCACTCCCTTGCTTTGTCCCTAAGTGACTAAGAGAATAACCTCCTCTTAACTTGGTCCATTGAAATACCCGCACACTCGAACAACTGGCATAATATATGTATAAAGAGTAAATGATCACTAGGATGGACAGTTCCATCTCCAAAATAGCAATTATCCATAACACGTTCAACAATTTTCATAGGTATTTTAAAAGGGATACTTTTAGTGGGGGATTTAAAATATCACAAGCATCATCAGAATTATCACACATGGGAGATAAAGTATCATCAGAGAAAAATTTCTCCTCTAAAGCTGGGGAACTAAAAAAGATCATTTTCATAAAAACTAGCTTCCCCAAGCTTAGACTTTTCCATAGCATTAAAAATAATGGTGTTCAAAGAATTGACGCTAATAACACTCATATCACTATTATGCAAACAAAATTCCATAGATTTTTTTAATTTTCTCTTCAAAAGCATCATGTCCTAATTCAATATAAAGATTATAAAGCTCTCTAAGCTTAAAGATAAAAACAAGGAACAAGTAAAAATAAGTCTAACTAGTGAAAATAAAAATAAGAAGCAAAAAGATATAATTGCAGAATCTAAAGGAAATAACTTCGAGCACTCACACACCAGCAAGAGGATGTGAATACCTTTTTCCTTACCTCCCCGGCAACAACGCTAGAAAAGAGCTTGATGTCTACGCACGCTTCTATTCTTGTAGACAGTGGTGGGCCTCCAAGTGCAAAGGTTTGTAGAAAAGCAGCAAGTTTCCCTTAAGTGGATAACCCAAGGTTTATCGAACTCAGGAAGGTAGAGGTCAAAGGTATCTCTCTCAAGCAACCCTGCAATTATGATACAAGAAGTCTCTTGTATACCCAACACACCTAATACAATTGTCAATTGTATAAGTGCACTAGTTTGGCAAAGAGATAGAGAAATACAAGTAGTATGGCTGACTATAAGTGATAATAGCAATCTGAAATAAAAATGGCAGCAAGCAAACATGTAGCAGACTTGATTGTACACTGTGTTTCAATGCTTAGAAACAAGGCCTAGGGATCATACTTTCACTAGTGGACACTCTCTACAATAATAACATAATTGAATGCATATATATCATTTCTTCACTATGCTACTCCGAACCACTCTCCGATCGGATAAAAAACACCAATCATTGCGTAGGGCTACAAATATGAACTCCTTAAAGTTGCATTCCCCATCTAGGTAACCTCACACTGTCACTATGAGCCCTAGATGGTTCCAGAAAAACACCACAATTTCATAGGGTCATCCAACACAAAATATATAAATCATACACATGGTGCACACACTGTCACCTTTACACCGTGATCAAAAGGTCTACGGAGATCTCATAACAAAACCACTTGAGTAGCATAATAGATGAAGAGTAACACCTACTTATTCAACTAGATTACAAAGCTCATGATCACATAAAGATCACACCACAGGAGAGAGAGAGATGAAACATATAGCTACCGGTAGAGCCCTCAGCCCTGGGGGAGAACTACTCCCTCCTCATCATGGGAGTCAGCAACAACGATGAAGATGGCGGTGGAGCTGGTGGAGATGGCTACGGGGGCACTTCCCCGTCCCGGCAGGGCGCCGGAACAAAGATTTCTGTCCCCCAAAACTTGTCGGCTATGGCGACGGAGATACATAACTTTTCGTGGATGGAGGCAGGATGTTTTAGGGTTTATGCCTCGGGGGGAATAAATAGGCGAAAGGGTGATGTCGGTGGGCTCCCGAGGGGCCCACACCATGTGGTGGCGCGGCTAGAGGGGGGCGCGCCACCAGGTGGTGTGGCCACCTCAGAGCCCCCCTCCGGGTCTCCTCCGGACTCCGTGTACGTGACAAAATTATAAGGTCCTGGGATTTTGTTTCGTCCAATTCCGAGAATATTTTGAGAACAATTTTTTTGAAACAAAAAACAGCAGAAAACATGAACTGGCTCTATCGCATCTTGTCAATAGGTTAGTCCAGAAAACAAAGGAAAAGATAAAGGTATTGGATAGAAAACAAGCATGGAGCATAAAAAATTATAGATACGTTAGACGTATCAACCCACAAACATGAAAAACGATCCTAAATAAAGGGGATACTACGACTATATGCCTCCAAATTCTTGCCAAGGTTGCATCTGAACTTGTCTTTGTTGTACCATCGTAGCTCACAGCGGTAATGGGCAACATCGATAAATCCAACGATTGAAGAACCTGCAAAGACCTGTAGAGGAATAAATCTCGTTGAATCGCCCAATAGTAGACACCGCGTACGATGGAGATTGGAAATAGTGCCAACCATATCGAGGGAGGGGGTAACCCCGATCTAGGCAGGCAGCTGCACAACCTCTTTCGACAATCTTGCTCGCAAAGGCTCAAAGAAAGAGGTTGTCGGAGAAGATGATGTTGTCAACCCTGATGCAGATGACAACATGCAAACGAACAACACAGATATCCAATCCGTTACCGGCAGCATGTATTGAATAGAATCTTCTTCATGCAGGATTGTTGAGATCAATGCCACCAAGATTTAAGTCAAAATCCGTTACCTACAACATAGATACAAACTTACATTTCTATGCATGGATGTTCTTCATTCTTTGTAACAACAAATCATATCAAGCATATAACTACTACTCTCTGGCAATTCTTTCTAAATCTTGTTTGTTCATGCAATGCAGGTAACAAAAAATCATACTGAGGTAACGAAGATGCATCCACAAGAAAATATTATGTTTTCGTCAAGATTTCTTGACAACAGAAGAATGAAAATACTATGATGGATGCTTTGTTTTCAAGAGTTTATGTTAAAATATAAAAGTAAAAACTCATTCGAAAGGAAGATTTTGTTTTGCTAAAGTAATAAAACCGACAGATGTGTCACAACCTTATGTATGTGGAAACCATGACGAATACTTCAAAACCTAGATTGTGCTTATTGTAAGTTATAAAACCTGGGAGCCATGTTGATCTACATATTACCAGTGGCTTGAGTGAGGTGCCACAACATGTTGAATGTGGAATTCATGTTTTATATCACATACGTTTGCTACTTCTTTGTTAGATGAAAGATTATATTCTACGGGTGTAACTCCACTCTTTGTTGTAACTTTTGTCCTACAACCATGTTCAATTCTTCTATGTTTAATCAAGGGGATGGAGAAGTAAGAAAAACTAGACAATTTCTTACTTCTAGCATGAAAAAAGTATGAAACAACCGGATGTTTATTCTGGTAGCAAATTGATACCCGCACACATGATTTTTCAGAGGCAAGAGTTTCCTGTAGTTATTCTAGCATCATTTGCTTGGTTTTATACATTAGGTATAATGAACTAGGTTTTGGTTTCCCTTTTCCCTATGGCTAGCAGCGCTGCAAATTGGGGAAGATGTCATGCATGTGTTTTTGGGGTTTTAGGTTATGTAGGATGTGGATTTTTCACTTGTGGAAGATCAGCTAGAAAAAATGCGTGCGGCTGGGCAAAGCCTAGTCAATGTCACTTTCTAAATAGAGCATGTCGGAACTAACCACTCCGAATCTTAGATATTGGCTAACCACTACACAATCAAGTCCAAAATAATTTAACACTAGTTAATTTGTTGATTAATTTTCTGAGATGGAAGTCTCACATGTAAGAAAAAATTGTTAGTTGGGACGACCTATTTAATTATATAGGAGTATGATGAGCTGCAAATCATAACATGCACCAAAACTTTGACATGACATGTACTCCCTCCGTTTGAGATTATTATGCCTTAGAGCCATTTCGTTGTAGATAGCCCGAACAACCGTCATCTGTCGAGCACATCCTATATCCATAAGTCCGCGCTGGTCGGCAGGCAGCAGAAAGGACCACATCTAGATATAATACACGACCTTGTTGATAACTTGCAGGAAGTGAATATTCTGTTTTTTGTCAAAAAAAATGTCATTACGGGCAATTCCAAATAGCCCATAAAACAGAAACCACACCTATCTGTATACGTGTCTTTATTTTTCTGTCAACTCCGTTTAACCAACTACTAAACATATTCGATATGCTAGTCGGTGGATATATACTAAAGGTAAAGTGGATAAGTCGCCAAAGGTAATTAGTACTTCTCATTAATTACCGCATGCACCAATAGTTTTTACATGCATAGAATGATATCTCTGATAAGAATCATAGTGGAAAGTATCATATATTAGTATCATACAAGTGTATGACACTAACGGTGTATTTACAATATCATATTACAGTAACATAGTCTTTTTATATTTATTATGTAAAAATCTTAATACAAATATATACACAACATCTATTATTAAATTTTGCGGATCTATGTGCTATGATATAGTTTCTACCTATGTTACTCTAATACTCTCTTTTTAACTTAATTAGCTATCACATTAGCGTTTTTGTGGGTTTAAGGGTGCATGATATTGGTTCATGTTTGGATAAATTAAATCTCCACCGTACATAATGTTAAATTAAATGGTATGTAACGCTTCAATGTTTAGCTGAGATCAACACGGTCGACACGAAAAAAAACC
>JAPCYS010003908.1:0-70796 GCA_028641055.1 Alopecurus myosuroides | reverse complement strand
GAAAGGGCAATGCCGAGGGGTGGCCAGGGGCACACACCACCTGGTGGCGCGGTCAAGGGGGTGGTGGCGCCACCCTATGGTGTGGCCACCCTGTGGCCCCCCTCCGGGGCTCTTCGGGACTTCTGGATGCTTCCGGGGAAAATAGGCACTTCGGGCTTTGTGGGGTCCAATTCCAAGAATATTTCCAGAACAACTTCTCTGAAATAAAAAACAGCAGAAAACATGGAACTCGCACTTGGCATCTTGTTAATAGGTTAGTCCCAGAAAACGTATAAAAATGCTATAAAGAAGGGAGAAAACATGTAGCAATTGTCATAATATTATCATGGAGCATTAGAAATTATAGATACGTTGGAGACGTATCAAGCATCCCCAAGCTTAGTTCCTACTCGTCCTCGAGTAGGTAAACAATAAAACAATAATTTCTGAGGTGACATGCTACTAACATAATCTTGATCATAAAAATGTAAAGGCATATGAAAGCTGAGATCATAGAACTTCAAACAAAAACATGATAAATAGAACTTTAATAATAAAGAAAAGCATCACTTTTCATCATTAAGAGTATCTCAAATAAAGGATCACGAATAATAATGCAAAGAAAGATAAACGTCTGTTTCAGGTATAGAGAAAGCATGGGAAAGTGATATTTCGCTAGTCCTTAAGAGTGGGGCAAAACATAAATGCCAGGACACCTTCAAAGTTTATGAGGAAGACTAGAGTAAATAATTTTAGAACAAATAATATCACATCATGAAGTAATTATTGATGTTTATGGGACAATGCATGTAGAACTAATAATGGCAAAAAATGCTTTCTCAACTGTGCATAAAGTTAGAAGATGGAAACTCAACATAAAAGTAAAAGAAAGGCCCTTCGTGGAGGGAAGCAGGGATCACTCATGTGCTAGAGCTTTTTATTTTATTAAACAGAGGTATTAAAAGTTTGACACTCCTCCCATCCATCTTTCACAAACCATGGCTAAGTGAATCCTCGAGTGTCTGCCAACAATCACATACCGTGGAGGAGTGTCTATATTTTGGGAGATGTATGCTAATGTCAACAAATGGTAAACAGAAAATACAGTACGTCACAAGCTAACTAGATTCATAAGAGCGGCTCCCATGTGAAGGACGCATATGGGTAGAAGGTCATCCCTCTTTCTCTTTTGTTTACACAATTATGCTTTGACTGATAAATCAGGGGCAAAAATAGTGAAGAGATTTTGTGTGTATTAATTTGGGGCTGGGCACCCCGCTGCCAGCTCTTCTATCATTTGGATAAGCGGATGAAGCCACTAGTCCAAGGTGTGAAATCCAATCAACAAGTGAGATAAAGATTCTCTATTGACGTCCTCATGAGCAAAAACAGGAACATAAAGCAAGAGTAATTTTGAAGGTTTTAAAGGTAAAACATGAGCAATTTACTTGGAGTGGCAGTTAAATACCACATGTAGGAAGGTATGGTGGACACAATGGGAAAAACTTGGGTTTAAGGGAGTTGGATGCACGAGTAGAGATCATACTCAGTACAGGTGGAGGCTAGCAAAAGACTGGGAGCGGCAAATCAAGAGAGCATAAGAGCCATAATCATGCATAGCGACGTAAACATCATTAATTAAAGCATAAGCAGTATCATAGTTCAAAACCTAAGTGGTCATGGAGTCTATTCGTGACTGGTTCATGGTCATAAACATGGTGTGAGCATGCACCAAGCCAACCAAATAAAACATTCGAAAGAGAATACCATAAATTTATGCTTCCTTATGACAAGAACAACTCATGAATCTTTCAATGACATATTAAACACTCTCAGATATTTGAGGCTATTCATGCTACTCAACATCACATGGCTTTAGAACTAAAATAACATTTAGCATGGCATGAAAAAGTTCTAGCAACAGTCTATACGAGCTTCTACTTGCACTGTTATAAATTCTACTTCAAGCAGCGGTTTCTATTCCCAACAAGCACCATACAAGATATGTTTTAACAAGAGTACTCTACATGATATAGAAAGAAAAAATGAGAGTACTCACATAACACTACTAAACCTAACAGCTCTGAATAAGAGATGCATGAAAACACAGGCTAAACGCAGTACTAGCAAAAAGTGAACACTCACAGAACAATAAGAATGAAAACTAGAGTGTTCTAAGCAATGAAAATGGAGCGTGTCTCTCTCCCACACAAGTATGATAAGATCCAACCATTTATTACAACAAAGAAAACCAAACAAACTGAAAACAAAAATAAAGTACGCTCCAAGTAAAGCACATAAGATGTGACCGAATAAAAATATAGTTTCACTAGAAGTGACCTGATAATTTGTCGATGAAGAAGGGGATGCCTTGGGCATCCCCAAGCTTAGACGCTTGAGTCTTCTTGGAATTTTCTGGGATGTGCCACCGGGGCATTCCCAAGCTTAGGCTCTTCACTCTTCTTGATCACATCATATCATCCTCTTCTCTTGACCCTTGAAAACTTCCTTCACACCAAACTTCTCACAATCTTCATTAGCAACGTTAGTGCAATCGAAATAATAAATTCACATGGTTCAGTTTCAACAAAATACTAACACTAGTAAACACATTAGCTACTTTCACAACTTCTTTTAAAACTCTTTTTCTCAAAATAACACCAAAAGAAAGATATTAAGAGGCAAATGCAATTATTGGCAGAAATCTGTCAAAACAGAACAACAGGTAAAGATCGATTTTTTCTAAAATCTTATGTTGCTCAAATCAAAAAGTAGTAAACTAAGAAAAGTTGCGTATATAATCCAGGATTGCGCACAAAAAAACTCAGGTCATTTTAAATTTTCTGTGATTTTATACAATTTTAACACTTGACAGCATAAATCTGTTTCCTGAGCAGAAATCCGAAATATAGTCTCAACTTTCCACTAGAGGCTTTACATGGCTCAACTAATACATGAAAATAAAGATACAAAGGAGTTTCTACATAAGTATACAACCCCTTGACTAAAAGAAAACAGAGAAAAACAATGCAAAAATAAAAACATGGGTTATCTCCCAAGAAGTGCTTTTCTTTAAAGCCTTTTAGCTAGGCATGATAATTTGAGAAGATGCTCACATGAGAAATATGAATTGAACAAAAATAGAGCATCAAGAAGCAAATTTTAAAAATAAAAAAAATTCTAACCCACTTCCTATGAAAAATAATCTTGTAGAAAAACAAGTCAACGAAGCACAAAGTGACTAGCATAGGAAGACAAAATAAGTGCAACTTCAAAAATTTCAACATAAAGAGGGGAAACTTAATATTGTTGAGATGCATAAAACCTTGTTTCCCTCTCTCATAATAACTTTCAGTAGCATCATGAATAAAATTAACAATAGCTATCACATAAAACATTCTTATCATGAGCCACATGCATAAAAGAATTAATACTCTCCACATAAGCATAGTCATTCTTATTAATAGTAGCGGGAGCAAATTCAACAAAATAGCTATCATTCTCATTCTCATCACCATAATCATCAAACATAGGAGGCGTAGTGTCATCAAAATAAAATTTCTCCTCAATAGTAGGTGGACTGAAAATATCATATTCATCATTGTAATCATCATATATAGGAAGAATAATATCATCATAAGTAATAGAATAGTTATCCTCCAAAATGTGTTCATTTGTAAACATATCATCATTTTTACTAGGAGGAGATGTATCAAGCATATAATCATCAGTAGCAAATAGATTTTCAAACAAATCATCCACAAGTTTAGACCTTTCTATATCATCATTTTCAATATCAAAAGTAGTGTGATTTTCCCAATCATAATCACTACTATATGTAACAGGCATAGGCTCATCATCAAAGCAAATTTTCTCCTCCGTGCTTGGGGAACTAAAAAGATAATTTTCATATAAACTACCTTCCCCAAGCTTAGACTTGTACATATCATTAGCAATAATGGAGTTTAAAGAGTTCATACTAATAACATTGCCACTAGCAGACAAATAAAGTTCCATAGGTTTTTTAATTTTCTCTTCAAACACTTCATGTCCGATCTCAAGATAAATATTATAAAGCTCTCTCATATTTTTGTTGTTTTCCATTTAAGCATAAAGATAAAAACAAGTAACAAGTAAAAATAAGCCTAACTAGTGAAAATAAAAACAAGAAACAAAAAGATATAAATGCAGAATCTAAAGGAAATAACTTCGAGCACTCACACCCGAGGATGTGAGAACCTTTTACCTTACCTCCCCGGCAACGGCGCCAAAAAAAGATCTTGATGTCTACGCACGCTTCTATTCTTGTAGACAGTGTTGGGCCTCCAAGTGCAGAGGTTTGTAGAACAGCAACAAGTTTCCCTTAAGTGGATCACCCAAGGTTTATCGAACTCAGGGAGGTAGAGGTCAAAGATATCCCTCTCAAGCAACCATGCAATTAAGATACAAGAAGTCTCTTGTGTCCCCAACACACCCAATATACTTGTCAGGTATATAGGTGCACTAGTTCGGCAAAGAGAGAGTAAAATGCAAGTAATATGGATGATAATAAGTGATAATAGCAATCTGAAATAAAAATGCAGCAAGCAAACATGTAGCAGAACAGGCGGAAAACGGTGTTTCAATGCTTGGAAATAAGGCCTAGAGCTTCTACATTCACTAGAGGACACTCTCAACAATGATCACATAAATGAATGCATAAATATCTTCTCTTCACTATGCTACTCTTAACCACTCTCCGGTCGAATAACAACATCAATCCATGCGTAGGGCTTTAACAACACTCCTTAGAGTAAGAACTTACCCAACCAAGTAACCCCCATGCTATCACCATGGGACCCAGATGGTTCCACGCAAACACCCCAATTTCATAGGGTTATCCAACACAAAATATAAATATAATGCTAAACCACAAGGTGCACACACTGTCACCTTTATACCGTAATCAAAGCGTTTACGGGGATCTCATAACAAATAATGAACACTAATCATTGGTAGGGCTGCAAAAAACATTCCTTAAAGTAAGCATTCCCATGTCTAGTTAACCCCACGCTGTCACTATGAGCGCCCCATAAGGTACTAGACAAACACCACAATTCATAGAGGAGACACACACGATGTGCACACTGTCACCTTCACACCGTGATCAAAGTGACTCCAAAGTTCATATTAATAAAGCACTTGAGTATAAAAATATAAAGAGTAACATCTACGAATTCAGATAGATTACAAAGCTCATGATCACATATAGATCACACCATCGGAGAGAGAGATGAACCACATAGCTACTGGCAGATCCCTCGGCCTCGGGGGAGAACTACTCCCTCCTCATCATAGGAGACAGCAACAACGATGCAGATGGCGGTGGAGTTGATGGAGATGGCTTCCGGGGGCACTTCCCCGTCCCGGCAGGGTGCCAGAACAGAGATCTGTCCCCTGAAACTTGTAGGCGGCGGCGACGGAGCTACGGATGTATTTTTGTGGAAAAGGTCGATTGTTTTAGGGTTTATGCATCGGGGAGTATATATAGGCGAAAGGGCGATGCCGGGGGCGGCCAGGGGGCCCACACCACCTGGTGGCGCGGCCAAGGGGTGGTGGCGCCACCCTATGGTGTGGCCACCCTATGGCCCCCCTCCGGGGCTCTTCGAGACTTCTGGATGCTTCCGGGGAAAATAGGCACTTCGGGCTTTGTGGGGGTCCAATTCCGAGAATATTTCCAAAACAACTTTTCTGAAATAAAAAAGAGCAGAAAACAGGGAACTGGCACTTGGAATCTTGTTAATAGGTTAGCCCGGAAAACGTGGAAAATGCTATAAAGAAGGGAGAAAACATGTAGAAATTGGCATAATATTATCATGGAGCATCAGAAATTATAGATACGTTGGAGACGTATCACTCACGCATGCTAAGACTGAAAACAAAAGGTCAATAAGCCTCGATGATTTATTTTGCCTCAGAGTTCTAGTATCAATTTTGTGCCTCGGTTAATTTTGTTTTGTCGCAAGCATGATTATGATAGTTGTTTCTCTCTTGATTGTCGCTCCCCGTCTATTTCTAGCCTTTACCTGTACTGAGTATGAGCTCTACTCGTGCATCTAACTCCCAAAAACCAAAGTTTGCCAAATTTGTCCACCATACCTACCTATATGTGGTACTTAACCCTCACTCCAAGTAAATTGCTCATGTGCTACCTTTAAAACCTTCTAAAAATTATTCATGTTTTGTGCCCCTGTTTTAGCTCATGAGGACGTAAATGGAGAATCTTTATCTCACTTGTTGATTGGATTTCATACCCTGGACTAGTGGCTTCATCCGCTTATCCAATTGATAGAAGAGCTGGCAGCGGGGTGCCCAGCCCCAATTTAATACACACAAAATCTCTTCACTATTTTTGCCCCTGATTTATCAGTCAAAGCATAATTGTGTAAACAAAAGAGAAAGAGGGCTGACCTTCTACACCAGTTGCGTCCTTCAAATGGGAACCGCTCTTGTCAAATCTAGTTGGCTTGTGACATACTGTATTTTTTGTTTACCATTCGTTGACATAAGAATACACCTCTCTAAAAATGTTTTCAATACCTCTGTTTAATAAAATAAAAGCTCTAGCACATGAGTGATCCCATGCTTCCCTCTGTGAAGGGCCTTTCTTTTACTTTTATGTCAAGTCTTCACGTTCTCACTTTATGAACCCTCTTGAGAGCAATGGCTGTTATTCTTAGTGTAATGTGCTTGTCCCAGAACACGGTTAATTGTGGTATAACTTTGATACTTGTACCTTTGATATCTTTACTTCTAGTCTTCCCTTGAACTTCAGAGGTGCCCTGGCATTTATGTTTTTCCCCACACATAAGGGCAAGCGAGATACCACTTTATCAGATCCTATTATGAATATTACAATCTTGCAAATAGTTATGCTTCATGTTGTTTATTATTAATATGTTGTTATCTCTTCATGGTTTACATAGCTATTAAGTGACTGTATCTTGAATGTATCTTATCATGAGCATAATTAAGTATCTGATCATATAATGAGTATATTTACATCATATGAAACAAATGTGTTCGTAAAAGTCTTTTATCGCACTCAGTTGTCACTGAATTGTTTGAGGACAAGCAATAAGCTAAGCTTGGGGGAGTTGATTCGTCGAAAACGTATCTCCTTTTCTGAACACGTTTCTTATTGTTTTCCTCTAAACTTGTGTGTTTTGAATGCAACTAACACGGACTAACGTTGTTTTCAACAGAATTACCTTGGTGTCTCATTTTTGTGCAGAAAAATCAACTTTCGGGAAATTGACCAGAAAAGACCCCATTGGTCTTAAAACACCGGAAGACCCCGGGAGCCAGAAGGGGGCCAGGAGAGGGGCCACACCACCCCTGGAGCCCCCTAGGCCGCGCCACTTGGTGGTGTGGGCCACCTAGAGACCCCCTCGGGCTCCCTTTTTAACTACATATTGCCTCCAACCCTAAAACACGAGGGGGTTCGTCATATTCCACAGAAACACAACAAAGCGCCGCCGCCACCCCGAACCTCGATTCGGGGATCATAAGTTCCTGTCCTGGCACCCTGCCGGGACCGAGAAATTCCTCTCCAGAGAGGGGAAATCATCACCATCGTCACCGTCATCACTCCTGGCATCTTCAAGATCGTCATCATCATCATCATCACCACCACCAGCACCATCACCACCACCAGCACCATCACCCTCATCATCCACCGTCATCCCGCTGTAACAATTTGGGGCCTCTATTGTTGTTTTACATTAGATCTCTCTCCCGGTGTGGATTACTTGTTAGTAGTTGATGCTTGTGAGATTTATCGGTGTTAGCACTTTATGACCAGATTGTTATCATCCATTATATCACCTCTGATTATGATCCATATGATGTCTTGTGAGTAGTTCGTGTTGCTTTTGAGGACATGGGAGAAGTCAAGTTGTTAGTAGTGAAGTAATGTTGAGTAATATTTAATGGTTTGATATTTAAGTTGTGGTGTTATTCTTCTAGTGGTGTCATGTGAACATCGACTACATGATACTTCACCATTTATGGGCCTAGGGGAATGCATCGAGTATTTGGCTACTAATTGTTGGGTTGCCGGAGTGACAGAAAACTAAACCCCCGTTAGGAATCCATTACACGAGGGAGCGTAGGATCCCGTAGTTTAAAGTGTGGTTAGATTTATTTCTTTATTACTTTCTTGTAGTTGCGGATGCTTGCAAGGGGTATAAATACAAGTATGTATTAGTCTTGGATGGGACGGTACATTAGCATAGGTTCACCCACACAACACTTATCAAAACACTAAAGATTATTTAACGGCATGAAACAAAAGCACTTGACAGAAACCTCCCGTGTGTCCTCGAGAGCATTTGTTGATCATAAATAAACCCACCGGCTTGTCCTTTGCTGAAGAAAGGATTGGCCCACTTGCTGCAATTATTATTACTGCATTTTATTTACTCGTACTTTATTTATCTGCAATATAAAAACCCTACAAATCTATCTTTCAATATTTACAGTTATTCCTTCATCGAAACTGCTTGTCAACACCTTCTGCTCCTCGTTGGGTTCGACACTCTTATTTATCGAAAATACTTCGATACACCCCCTATACTTGTGGGTCATCACACCTTCTACTTGTTTTCCATGCATTTCTCCCTTGTTTTCCAGCAGCTCCATCTTGTTTTCCAGCTTGTCACTTTTGTTTTCCAGCTGCTCCTTCTTGTTTTCCAGCATGTACTTGGTGTTTTCTAGCTTGTACGTTTTGTTTTCCAGCTCCTCTTGATGTTCTACTCAATCCATGTTTGTGTTATCAATAACCCTGATCATACATAAATGCATAGACTTAGGTAGTATAAAATTCTCATAAGCATAAACATCATATTCTATTAAGAGTGAGTTCACCTGTTGTTGTAGTAACTTGGTTCTTGATCTTGTCATAGGTCCAAGTCTCACTCCATTAGTATTATCTTGAGAAACCACGTCATCATGTGTGTGTGTATTGGTGAAGAGCTAGCTATGTCCTCATCACAAATCCCTTCAAAACCTCTCTAATCCACTCTAATCCACCTATGGGGTAGTGGATATACCGAACATGGCCTTAGCATAATCATGGGAGCACGTGGAATTTCACACTCCCAATGCGGGTAAATATACTACTCTTGTCTTTCTATTATTTTATATGATAGGGATTTTCACTGTGGAGACCTACTTCGCTTAGTGTTCTCCTCAAATTTTCCCTACTTATTGAGCTTTACTCACTTTTGCCCCATTTTGCTCCAAGCGGGCCTTGCAGTTATGCCCGGGCGTTCGGTCTGTTCGGTTTGCTCGGTCCGGTCTCTTCGGTCTTCAAGAATTTCAGTCATCCAAAAATGTTAACCGAATTTCCTTCGTTTTTTCGGTTTTTCTATATTCGGACTTCGGTCTTTTTGGTCCGGTCTTCGGTCATGACCATATAGACCAAAATAAAGAATTGTAGAGCAAGTATATGAATTGACAGCACAAAACATGGCAGCAGAAACAACACAAAAAAAACACAATTTGCATAAATATATACAAAATTGGCAGCCCAAAAAGGCAGCACAAACTGACACAACTTGCACAAATATATACCAAAAACACTAAGCTGCCGCGAGGCCCTCGTTTGTCCCCATTGGCTTGGTTTCGGCCGATCTGCAGGTGGTGGTGCATAGATGCAACGAGGAAGGATATGCCACGATGTCCCAGGACGGAGATGCAACAGCGGTCCACGTCCGAGATGCGGCGGCGGCGCCCAGCTTGGAGTTATTGTGTCGGCCCAGCTCGGAGATGCTCAGGTCTGAGTGGGACAGAGATGGGGCGGGGTCGAGCGTGAGGATGGCGTTGTGGTGGTGAGAAGGCGACGCATGGAGCTCCGGCGCTCGGGGTTGGAGGTTTGGCATAGGCGTCGCGCTCGAGGTTGGAGATGTGGCGGCGGCGCAGCGCTCGTGCCTTGCTCTGCTTCCGGCTAAAGGGAAGGAGGACATAAACTGAGATGGGAAACTGGGAAATGGACTAAAGGAAGGTAGGCCACGATGAGCTATGGGCTGGAGTAGATGAGATGGGCACTTCTTCGGTTTCTTCAGTCAATTCGGTCTCCTATTACCAACAACCGAACAGACCAATATTATTTCGGTCATCTGATTCCTAGGACCGATTAGGTGCCGAACACCAAAGTTTCGGTTTCTTCGGGTTCGCTCCCAGTTATTTCGAGTTCGGTCTTCAGTTTCGGTCTTTTATGCCTGGGCTGACTCTCAATGGCCAAATGGGGCGTTTCCGCTGGTTGACCATTTACTTCGCTGACTTTTGATGAGCGGGAGCTGACTGTGCTAAGTCATATGAGGTGGATGGGGTGGGACTTCTAACGAGGAGGACCTGATGGTGATGAGTTAGATGGGGTGGTATGGGATGTCTAGTCTCATCTTGCTAGTTGACAACGTGTTTGAGCAACTTATTAAACCAAATGTTAAGCAGAGATTAGCCCCAAAAATTGAAATACCACCTTGATCCGACTGTCAAGATGAGATTTTAGTTCTTGGTTAATTTTTTATTTGTATATTTGAAAATAAATTCGATGATTAAGATAATTAAATTTAATCTGACGGTTCTTTTCGTGTGTTTCAAGTGTTTTATGATAATGCGGATGATTTGATTTTATAATCACAAATATAATTAGATTATTTTAATATAGATTGTTAGATTTTATAATCATGAACATAATTAGACGATTAAAATAAGTGGTTCCTTTTATCTGAATGTAAAAATACATGTTTCCGTTGTCTAAATGCCTAATTATGGACAAATAATACTGAAATTAAAGTACTTAATTATATTAAAACGTCTTATTCTTAAATATACAAAGCCCTATTTTTCAAAAAAAAAATATCGTACTAATACTACTTACTTAATTTAATACTAATACTACTTCTAATAGCCTAGTACTAATTCTTCTTATGCTTCTTCGTCGATGATTATGCGTCGTTGTCTCCATCCTTGTCCTCGTGGTCGTCGTGGTCAACATCCTCCTTCCACTCGTCGTCGGCGTCATGGTTGAACTAGGCCGACCACTCTTCATCGTGGTCGTGGTGGTGGTGATAGTCCTCCTCCTCCGATGACAACGACGATGACGAGTCATACGAGTCGTCGTTGTTGGGGTCGATGAGTGCTCGCTTGGAGACTCTGGGTCGAGGTCCGAGCCCGAGTCTGCTCTTGGCTCATATCAGGGGCGATAGTCCTCCTTATCTTCCTCGCTAGTATTATCGCTAGGGACATCGGGGTTGTTGTACCACTCGTCTGCCCTTGTTGGAACTTTTTTTGTGGGAAGAAATGTTGGAGTTATGCCCTAGAGGCAAATAATAAAGGTGATTTATTATCATAACTCATATATATTCATAATAAATTTTATATCATGCTATAATTGTATTAAGCGGAAACATTAATACATGTATGGTATGTAAACAACCAAGGCAAATAATAGCCTTTATTTAACTAGTCCACTGGTCAATAGACGATCAAAGTTTCCTGATCATAGACATTTATGTCAATTGACCTTGGAGTCATGTCATTGAGTGAATAATGTGATGGACACACCCAATATAAGTATCATGACATGATAAATATTCATCGTCGTGATAGTTAGAAACATAGTAACCTAATCCTTTGACCGTGAGATCATGTTTAGTCATTGTTACCCGAGGTTGCTTTGTTTGCATCAACCATCACATCGTAACAGGGCGGTCCTAAAGGTGTAGTTGAGTATTCCGTAGAAGCACGTTGAGTCATATGATCAAGACCGGGATTTGTACATCCGAATATTGGAGAGATACTAAAAGGGCCCACTTGGTGAGATCACATCGAAGTTTGCAAACATGTGACTAGGTCATATGATGTGTGATCACGAGAATGAGTTAAATGATGTTTTTCAGTAACGAGATAGAACTAAGGTATCAGGATACTGAAGATCATATCTCGTACAAACCAAGTATCGAGTAACAAAGGTAATATGATACAAATGTTAAGGTTCAAGCGAATTAATTCGTGGAACACACAGGGGCCATCATGGGTTTCCAGATCCTTATGTTGGTCCATTGATAAGAGAGGTGCCTCCATCATGTATGGAGTGATCCCGAACTGTAGGGTGGCAGGCTTAAGGGTAGACAACTCTTATGAATAATTTTGACACCAAAGAGAAAAGAGCTCTGAAACTGTTCTAGGAATTATCCGATGGTGACCGGAGGGGTTCCGAAGGTGCTTCAGACTAAGGGAGAAATATCTGATGTAGATCGGAGAGCAACGAAAGGTGTTTCAGAGCAAGTTAAATTTAATAATGTGTACTTAATATTAATTAAAGTAATTAATAATAAAAATATGTTTTTATTTTAAATAATAAAGGCAGCCCCTCTATTGGGCCTCAACCGAAGGGAGGCCCAAGAAGGGGGCGCACCCCAAAGGAGGGGAGGCCGGCCAAGTCTTAGTGGGCTGCCCACATGGGGTCCAGCTAGGTGGCCCGCTGCCGCCTTGGCCGGCCAAAACCATGTGGGATTAGTCCCACATGGCTAAACCAAGAGGGTTGGCTCTCCCCTTCAGCCAATATAATAAGGGGTCCTCCTCCTCCTTTTGGCATCCCATCCAATTCTCCCTCCCTCTCTCTCTCTCTCTCTCTCTCTCTCTCTCTCTCTCTCTCTCTCTCTCTCTCTCTCTCTCTCTCTCTCTCTCTCTCTTACCTTGAGCATGGTTCCGCCTTTCGGAGCTGTGAACGGTAGAGAGATTTATCCACCATCGTGATGCTGGTGCTTCGGTTTGAGCTACTCTTCTTCCGTGGATGCCGCTGGACCGGAGCCAGGAGAACGTCCTTTACACCGGATGTGTGTAGAACTACGATGGTGCTGCCAATTGTGGCATTCGCCGCTTGTACGACTACTCGACCTTGAGGTCGGCATCACCTTACGTCTTCGTCAACGCATCAGTCATTTAAACAGATCTTTTGATCATCGATGCTTACGGTTTTCAAATGTATTAATATCATATTCCTCCGTTACTTCCTATATGTATAATATTAGATCTTGACTAGTTTGTTGTTCCCGTCGTAGGAATTTTTTTTTTTGTTTTCTGTCATGGAACCCCTTTAAGAAATTGGGGACGAGATTGACAGAATAATGAACTTGGAAGAAATAAGGTTTTCTTATTCTTATTGGGAACACTTTGGATTACTCTTCATGGAAGCGGGGAGATTGATGGCACATTAAAACCGCACACGAAAGAAGAAGAGATGGTTGCTCGGAGTTAAACCGCCTAGTTTTTACCTAAAACCTTCGGTTTGACAAGACCTAATGCAAACTGCCTATCGGTGATGACGTAAAATGCGTCCTTCAGTTCGCTCGAAATGACATGATAGTTACTTTGATATTCTCTTTGTCATCACACATGTCACAACCATCTTCGACACGTGTTGTACATATATTACGTGCGTTGACGGTTTGACCAGTGTACCGCATAGGTGCATTCGTGGCATGCCATGGTTGTTTGTACATTTGTGTCATGACACAATGTGGATATGTAGAAAAAATGTTGCACACAAACTGGCATCATAATTTGTGTCACATTCCACGGACAATATCGTGCATAGCTGCATTCGTGTCATGCCACGGACGTAGTATATGACATATTTGCAAACATATTCGTCCTCCAGATGTACACCTCGCATGACCGCTTATAGAAAATGTGACCTTTTTTGGATTTTTTGGGACGTCACTCACTAGTCAATCAGGTCGCAAAATGATACTACTTGCGGATCGGCATTCGTAGAGCTTATCCAAACCGTCCACACATGGTGATCCAACGGTCCAAAAGGGTGCAGGTTTCAGAGGTGTTTCAGAGGAGTTCAAACGTATATGATTAAGCATAAATAATTTTAAAAAATCATAAAAAATAAAAACCTTCACACATCATCATTTTATGTGACACGGTTGCTACAAAAAAACTTGGTCTATACATATTTACATAAAAATCCTTTACACTACTGGGATCAATATAGTGTGCATAAGAAATGTGACAAGGCTGGAGATTTGATTTTATAGGGGAAAATGATCTATGATATGGGGTTATGCATGACATAGTTTGTCAAAATGATTCCATATTTCTTATACGCACTATATTGACACACTAGATGTCAACGATCTTTCTTTTGCTCACTTAGACAAGGCCGGAAAAAAACTTTCTTAAAAATGGGGTTGTTTACTCTAGATATGAAGCTCATTTGGTCTAGGCTATGGGGATAAGCATGCACTAGTGGAAACAAGGCCTTTTGTCCCGGGTCGTAAGGGCCAGTTGTCCCGGTTGTGCAACCGGGATGGGCTGGCCGGGACAAATGGCCCGTCCCATTGGTCCCGGTTGTGCCAGGACCCGGGATGGTAAGGATAGGGCACGTGGCGAACCTGGGCCAGGGAGTTCGTCCCGGTTCGTTCAAGGGACCGGGATGGATACTTTTTTGACAAAAAAATATATACAATCCCGAGCCCGATCTTTTGGGCTCCTGTCTCCCAATCCCGAGCCGGCCTCCACTTCCCCAACCGCGTCCAGGCCCACGTCTTTTATTAAGCCCACTGGTCACATTTTTTTGTCAAAAGGGCCCACTGGCCCGCGTCTTTTATTATGGTCAGTCAACGGTTCGAAGGGCCCACTGGCCAGCGTGGTCAGTCAACTGGTTCGTAGGGGCCACTGGCCAGCGGCCGTTGGCTGGCTCGCCTGGTCCCTTAAATTAAGACTACAGGACGGTCAAAGGGCCAGTCGCCTCGCCTCGGCTTCCCGCCCCGCCTCGGCTTCCCGCGCCCCCACTTCCCCACGCGCATTCATGGCCGCCTGCAACCGCCGCCACGTCCAGGCCGCCGGTTGGCATGCCAGCCCACCCCGGGTCCTTTTTAAAGGCCCCCCGCCGCCCGTACAACCCATTCACCCCGGCCGCGCCCAAGGCAGACCAACCATAGCCACCATGTCCCGCTGGTTCGGCAGCGGCTCCGGCAGCGGCTCCGGCAAGCGCCCCAGGAATGAAGGCGGCTCCTCGAGCGGCGTCGGCCGCGTCCCACCACCGCCGGCGGAGGCCTTCGGCTACGGCCCTGGAGGTGTCCGCCTCGGCGGGGTGCCGCGCGTCCCCGCGCCACCACCGGCTGCACGCCCGCCGCCCAGCGCCGCGCCCAAGGGCAAGAGGTTCCGCCGGTACGTCCGGGTGGACGAGGCCGAGTGGCACTGGAACAATGCCACTCCGGTGTTCTATGCCGACGTCCACCTCCCGGACGGCTGGCACCTGAACCCCCAGCGGATCCCTGTGCCGCCGGTCCCGACCGGCCAGGCGCTGCTTGAGGAGGTCGACCGCCGGCGCGAGCTCCTGCCGGCCCCCGTCCGCAGGGAACGCGCGTACGCGTGCAGCTCCCCCTACTGGGCCGCCTGGCTCGAGCAGGAGCACGAGCTGCGCCGCCGCTCCTTCATCCCCGCCCCCACGAGGCCAACGTGGACGACTACCCCCCGCCAGCGCCCGTCCGGGAGAGGGAGCTATGGCTCCTCGTGGACGAGCCGGAGGACTTCTCCGGGGAGGAGGACCCCGAGCTCCGGGCCGCCATGGAGGAGGCCTGCGAGCGCTCCCGCCGCTCCCTCGTCGACGACGAAATCAAGCGGTGGGAGCGGGTCGTAGCCGCCGCCGCCATGCCGCCGCCGCCGCCACCCCCTAACGAGCCTGCTGCCCACTGGTGGCAGGTGATGAACGCCGAGCTGGAGGCGTCCGAGGACCAGCCGGAGCCGCAGCCGCTCCCACCAGGCCTGGAGTACGGCATGACCTGGGCCTGGACCGGCGGCGTTTGGGCGCCGGGGTCGCCGGAGCAGGAGGAGGAGCTGCCCCCTCCGCCGCCACCGCCGCAGGAGGTGCTGCCCCCGCCACCGCCGTACCCGCCTCCGATGCCCCCGATGCCTGCACCCCCGGCCCAGGTGCCGCCTGCCCACCTGTGGCAGCCGCCCCCCTACCACTGCCTCTCCGACGACGAGGACGACTAGATCGGCGCCGGTCGCCTGTGGCCGCGCCGCCCCCCTATTCTATATAGACAACGCCCCTAGCTACCCCCCCAAGAAACGGCCGGCCGCCTGTGGCCGCGCCGCCGCCCCTTATGCAAGTACGGCCGGCCCCTATGTAAGCAAGGCCCCTGGCCTTATTTTAATATAAGTTGTGTTCCCCCTAATCTACTGTGTCCCTACCCCATCCCCGCCGGCGGTGGTGGAACGCCGGCGGATCTGTCCACTCGTTCCCGCCGCCGGCAGGGCTTCGCCCAGCCATATCCACTCGTACCCGCCCCTGGAGTGTCCGCTCGGCCTGGAGAGAGGGCCGCGCTTTTTATACACCTGGGCCTTTAGTCCCGGCCCGTGCCACCAACCGGGACTACAGCCCCTTTGGTCCCGGTTGGTACCACGGCCCACCAAAAACAAATTTCGAATTTCGGTGGCACCCCTGCGCGCCCAAAATTTTTTAGCGCCAAAATTTGAAAAGTGTTAAGTTTGCACATTAACAACTTCTATATACTTCCAAATTTGACAAAAATTCCAACATGAAAAATGCTAGAATTTGCAAAACTAATTTAAATCCATTTTTCGTTTAACTAAATAATTATTCTAACTATTGAAACTATTAATTATTTTCATTTGTATATAATTTGAATATAAAAATGTTACAATTTTTTATTTCTCTCGTGATCTTCCTAATTCAAAGCGAATTGTACCTTATTGACACGGTGAATTTGAGATTTTCGTCTACAACAGAAAAACCATAGTTTTCCTTCGAAGGTTTACTCTGCGCATCCCCACGTATTTTCCCTTTATCCCGACCCCCGCTTGAAAACATAGTAACTTCCGTGTACGCAGCGGGAGCATCAGACTTGTTGTAGATGACTAAACGGCTTTCAAGATTCTAGAATAGTGGTAGAATAAAGCAGGTTGCTCGCCCTCCAGACCCCCAATCACAAAGTCAAAGCGACCATATCTAGCAATAAATGATGCAATTATATCATTAGTGAGAGACTTCACGTCGGCAATCTCAATTAAAGTGCCAGTTTGTGTCTGATCCCACCAACCCCTCAGAATCCTCCTATTAACTTCACCTATCTCAACTGAAATCATTGTCTTCATGTGGATGCCAAGCCTATGCAAAGCTATCTCTCCTCCTCCAATACCGGAGAATAAGGACACCACATTAACACCATTGGAAACATGTTCTTTAACACCGACAAGTGGCAACCCATAGTATCAATTTGGAATGAATTGCCAAGAGATTTGTACCTCTCTCTCTTGGCGACTCCCCTTGTGTGGTTTCTTGGGAGACCGAGTAAAAATTCCATCTCATCTGGCTCTAGAGGGGCAACCTTGTTCTTTCCAACCCAAACAAGGTTCCATCTTCTGCACTCGTCCATAACATACCTCTGAACAGTTAGAGGTGGTGGATTACTTGAGCCTGCAAGAGTACGTTCGATCTGTTTTATCAGAATTGGACTTGCCATCCTCTAGAGTCGATGTCAGTCCTGGCTGCTTGTCCATCCTCTAGAGTCTGCTCTGCTCTGCTCTACTGCTCCTTGCGGCTCAGGTTGGTAACGGTCCATGTTTGCGTATGCTTTGTGAACTTATGGTTTGATTTGAGAATTTCAAAACTTTGATTTGATAATCTTTTGGCCGGAAGCACCTAGCAATATCTTTTAAACCTTGTTTCTCTCCATATGCTATTTGTACTTCTTATCGGCTCTAATGTTTCTCTACCTGATTCTACTTCTCCTCTGCCTAGTTTACAGATGTTTGCTCTTTTCTGTAGATGTTTCTACACTGTAAAATGGGCATGTCCTGCGAAACATGCAGACAAGGCGCTGAGCACCACTACTGGGACATCTTGGACGATCAAGGCAAAGGTTTTTTCAAGATTATGCAATTCTATCATTAGTGAGAGACTTCACGTCGGCAATCTCAATTAAAGTGCCAGTTTGTGTCTGATACCACCAACCCCTCAGAATCCTCCTATTAACTTCACCTATCTCAACTGAAATCACTGTCTTCATGTGGATGCCAAGCCTGTGCAAAGCTATCTCTCCTCCTCCAATGCCTCAAATTAATATGGTGTGCCTACAATATGTGCGCGGAATATATGACACCCATAAGGCCTATCGATGTAAAGCAGTCAGTCAAAGCTTTTTTGTGTTGTTTATGGTGGTTAACTCCAATGAATAACAATCGCTTGTTCTATACCGTGTGTCAACAGATACTACATCTTAAAAGTAGTTATAATCCTGCAATATCTGTCAGGATGTTATCCGTACTATCACTTCGAAATGTATTCGGATATGGGTCATAGTTGTCAGCTATTTACCGGTCAATACAAAATACTAATCAAACAGAAACTATATGATCATGTATTCCACGCTTATTATTACACATCACCAACATACGGAGGAGAGAGAAACAGAAAAGTGGGATGGTGGAACAATAATGCTTGCCAGCTTTCTTCGTGTCCCTTGCTTATGATCGCTTCGGCCGTAACCATGGAGCATCTTCATTATTTAACGGGATGGTGGGGTCAGATTTCACTGTGAAGGGTGGAATTTCAACAAACTTATTATAATCTTCTGACATGTCTGTCGTGTCCTCAATTCCCACGATGTTTCTTTTCCCTGAGAGAACTATGTGACGCTTCGGCTCATCGTATGATGAAATTGTTCCCTTATTTTTTCTTTTCTTCGGTCTGGAAGACATGTCCTTCACATAGAAGACCTGAGCCACATCATTGGCTAGAACGAATGGTTCGTCATTGTAACCAATACAGTTGAGATCCACTGTTGTCATTCCATAAAGCGGGTCTACCTTTACCCTTCTCCATTCAGGTTGACCCATTTGCACTTGAACAAAGGGACCTTAAAAGAAGGTCCATAGTCAAGTTCCCATATCTCCTCTATGTAACCATAGTATGTGTCAGTTTTTCCATTCTCGTTTGTTGTATCAAAGCGGACACCACTGTTTTGGTTGGTGCTCTTCTTATCTTGGGAGCTCGTGTAAAATGTATTTCCATTTATCTCGTACCCTTGAAAACTCCCAATAGTCGAAGATGGTGACCCTGCCAACATGTATAGCTGATCTTCAACAGTGGTGTCATTTATAAGACGTGTTTGCAACCAACTTCCGAAAGTCTCCATGTGTTCGCGTTTAATCCATGAGTCATCCTTCCCCGGGTTTGCAGACCGTACAATATTCTTGTGTTCCTCGACATACGTAGCCATGAACATAGAATTTTGTAGAACTGTGTAGTGTGCTTTGGTCAAAGAATGCCCGTCCCTAGGTATCATTGTTTTCTTTCCCAGCGTTCCTTTTCCCTCAGTCTCCCCTCATGCCGCGATTCAGGAACACCAATTGTCTTAAGGTCAGGAATAAAGTCAACACAGAACCCAATGACCTCCTCTGTTCCATAGCCCTTCGAGATGCTTCCTTCTGGCCTAGCACGGTTATGAACATATTTCTTCAAGACTCCCATGAACCTCTCAAAGGGGAACATATTGTGTAGAAAGACCGGACCGAGAATATGAATCTCTTCACATAGGTGAACAAGGAGATGAGTCATAATGTTGAAGAAGAAACACTGTCAGTCTTATCTAAACAGTGTGTGCATGCATTGTATCCCTTGTTTGTATGACCGGAAATGTTACTAAGAGCTGGCCAATCATTGATGGTCACGAAAAGCAACGCCCGTAGGTCAAATGGCTTTTGTTCGTTCTCATCCCACACACGTACACCTGGTTTGCCCCACAGTTCTAAGAGTTCTTCCACTAATGGCCTTAGGTACACATCAATGTCGTTGCCAGGTTGCCTCGGGTCTTGGATGAGAACTGGCATCATAATGAACTTGCGCTTCATGCACAACCAAGGAGGAAGGTTGTACATACATAGAGTTACAGGCCAAGTGCTATGACTGGAGCTCTGCTCCCCAAAAGGATTAAAGCCATCTGTACTTAGACCAAACCATAAGTTTCTCGCCTCTCCTGTAAAGTCTGGAAAGTCTCTCTCGATCTTTCTCCACTGCGATCCATCGGCGGGGTGCCTCAACTTTCCATCTTTCTTACGGTCTTCTTTGTGCCATCGCAACAACCTAGCATGCTCTTTGTTTCTAAACAGACGTTTCAGCCGTGGTATTATAGGAGCATACCACATCACCTTAGCAGGAACCCTCTTACGGGGGGGGCTCGCCGTCAACATCACCAGGATCATCTGCTCTGATCTTATACCGCAGTGCAGTGCATATCGGACATTCATCCAAATTCTCGTACTTCTCACCGCGGAAGAGAATGCAGTCATTAATGCATGCATGTATCTTCTGCACATCTAATCCTAGAGGCAGAGAGCTTTCCTTGCTTCGTACGTACTCTCAGGCAATTCGTTATCCTTTGGAAGTTTTGGCTTCATTAGTTGAAGTAAACTCTCAAATGCCTTGTCAGTCACACCGTTTTGTGCCTTCCATTTCAGCAACTCCAGTGTGGTACCGAGCTTTGTGCTACCATCTTCGCAATTTGGGTACAACAATTTTTTGTGATCCTGTAACATGTTGTCCAGCTTCAACCTCTCCAATTTATTTTCACAGTCTTCCCTTGCATCAGAAATAACTCGGCCAAGATGATCATCGGCCTCTTCTGATGGCTGTTCTTGATCACCTCCTTCTTCTGCATTCTCTTCCATTGCAGTATCGTCGTTATTCAGGGAACGAAGGATCTTCTTCTTCTTCTTCATCGTCTTCCATCACAACCCCTCTTTCTCCATGCTTGGTCCAGCAATTATAGCTGGGCATGAAACCTCTCCGAAGTAGATGGCCGTGAAGGATTCTTTCGGAAGAATGTTCTCTGACGTTCCGACAATCAACACATGGGCAACACATGAAGCCATTATCTTTGTTCGCCTGAGCTACAGCAAGAAATGCATTCAGGCCTGCCATATACTCGGAAGTGCGTCGGTCACCGTACATCCATCGCTGCCGTGCATCCATCTGCATCATAATTAAGTTTATCAAAATACATATTAATTAAGAGATGACCACAGTACATCGACAAATAATACTTTTTTATGTATCAGTTACAGATGAAAAAGATAATTTGTTAACCTCGGTCGAAGATACCATTTTCAGTGAGCTTGTGTGCGTCTCGGGAATTTCGTCGAACACCTCGTGTGCATAGTAAAAAAAACACACTAACACCACACTCTCTCACACCTCCAAGCAAAAAAAAAAGATGGAAGGAGGGAGGGGCTGGGGCAGTATATATAGGGGAAGGGGGCATTGGTCCCGGTTCGTGGACTGAACCGGGACAACAGGTCATGCGCGTGCCACGTGGCCTGTGGCTAGGCATTGGTCCCGGTCCGTGGCAAGAGCCGGGACCGATATACCCCCCACGAACCGGGACCAATGCGCCCAGGCGATTCCTGTTGCCCCGGGCGCACGAACCGGGACCAATGCAGGGCATTTGTCCCGGATTTGGTTGCAACCGGGACAGCTGCCCCCCGGCCCCCTGGACGAGAGGGGTTGTTTCCACTAGTGATGGCATAGCTTGTAAAAACGATCCCATATTTCTCATGCATATTATATTCGCACACTAGATATCAAGGTTTTTTTTTGGCTCGCTTAGACAAGGTCAAAATAATCTTGCTTAGAAATAGGGTCTAGAGTATGAGTTTAAGCATGGCATAGTTTATGAAAATGATCTCATATTTCTCATGAACACTATATTGGCACAATAGATTTCAGTGTTATTTTTTTCCCATTTAGACAAGTTCAAAACAAATTCTTGAAAATGGGGTTGTTTTTACCCTAGATTTGAATCTCATTTGGACCATATTACTCATGACTACGAGTTTAACTTCACAAAAGGATTCAGATTGATCACCTAACGTGCATAATATTTGAGTAAGCATTGCAACATCAACACCACATACCGAACGACTTGAAATTACGATTCAATTTTGAATCTTTGGCTCAAATTTGAATTTTTGTTTAAATTTAAATTTCTTTTCAAAAAAATTCAGTTTCAATGTTCACAAATATTACCACAAATATTAAAAGATCATGTTCACGCTTGTAGTTTAAATTTGAATTGTTTTAGGTAAATGCCATTAAACGTATTTAATGAGTTGAATATAGCCAGAGATATTAAAAAATCGATATATTTGGATTATGCCTCCCATATGATATACTTTTAGTGAAATATATCTAAAAAACTTATAAAATAAAGAAAATCAAAATAGAGCAACAATGCCAAAATTGGCTGCATGACCATTCATAGCCAAGCGTGAATTTTCCGACTCCTTTTGGTGTTAAAACGTAGAATTGTGGTGAACTATGTTCATAGGGTTCATATAAATTTTAGGACAACCCTATTTATGTTTGCAAGACAACAGTGGTAACTTAAAACCAATTCGACCTTTTCTCAACATAAAACCAGTTCTCTACATAGGGATCCCTTATACATAAAGTCAACTAGCACTCAACTTCTCTAACATAACTAAAACAATCTAGTACATCCATTTTCACTCGATTTGCAAATGTTTAAAGTCCATGGCGGCCTGCGGCGTCGTCATCGACAACCTTGATTGGATTCTTGCCCTTACCCTCCACCTCCATTAGGGCCTTCCCCTTGCCCTTACTCTCCCCCACATGGCGTGCCAATTCTACCTAACCTCAAACCCAAGTCCATCAACCATGGGCATTACCGTGGAGACCCCACGTCAATTGGCACTGTCTATGGGAAACCCACGTGCTAGAGTCACGGCTTCGGCGGCTCCTTTGGCGGTTTACGACTCGTTGGCTTCGGCGGCTCAAACTTGGCAGCTAGTTCCCCCCATATCCGGTGTTAATATTATTGATTCCAAATGGGTGTTCAAAGTCAAGAAACATGCTCATGGATCTATTGAACGATACAAGGCACAGTCAGTAGCTAAGGGTATCGAACAGAGGTACAGTCTTGATTATGAGGATACCTTTAGTCCGATTGTCAAGCATTCCACTATTCGTCTATTGCTCGATTTAGCCACTACAAGAGGGTGGTTTCTACGCTAGTTGGATGTTCAAAATACCTTTCTCCATGGAGTCTTAGAGGAAGAGGTCTATATGTGTCAGCCTCCGGAGTTTGTTGTTCCTGCTCATCCTCATCATTTATGTTATCTTGTTAAGGCACTCTTTGGATTTAAGTAGGCTCCTCGTGCGTGGCATGCACACCTTGGCTCGGTTCTTTGGGCTCATGGATTTACTCCATCTACTGCTCATGCATCACTATTCCTTGTCAGCACCTTGAGGTAACCACATACATGATGGTATATGTTGATGACATTATTCTTATTAGCTCCTCAGTTCGTGTTGTTGATTGTTGTCATCCTTGAGTGTTGATTTTGTTGCCAAGGTTCTGGGATCTCTGCATTACTTCCTTGGTTCGGAAGTTTCTTCTTCTGCTAGTGGACTGACTCTCACTCGACAGAAGTACTCCCAGGACTCTCCTATGTCCGCTACTGATCGACAGTCTGCGCTTTATGGTGATCTCCTTGCGTACGATGATGCCACTGAGTACCTTAATATTGTTGGTGGTTTACAGTACTTGACGATCACGAGGCCTGTTATATCATATGCAGTTAACCGTTTGTGTCAGTTTCATCATACTCCATGGGATTTTCATTGGGTTGCTGTGAAGCGCATCCTGCGGTACATCCGCCTCACTGCTTCATATGGCCTGCTCCTATGGTCTGCATCTTCTCATGTGCTCTCGGCGTTTTATGATGTTGACTGGGCTGGTAGTCCTGATGACACATGATCCACGAGGGCATATGCAGTATTATTTGGTCTTAATTTGATTGCTTGGAGTCCTTGCAAGTAAGCAAAGGTTTCTCCTAGCAGTAGTGAAGTTAACTATGAGGCCGTAGCCAATGCCACAACTCAGCTCATATGGGTACAGTCTCTGTTGAGAGAGTTGGGGATCTCTCAAGATCAGTCGCAGAGGTCTTTGGTGTGACAACATCTGTCGGAGAGTGGTCTGTCCCGGGACAAGGACTCTCAAGAGGTTTGAACACAGGGGGCTAACCACACTCACCGCACCTCTCGTGAGGCCTGGGGAGGAAAGCTCGAGGAAGTAAACAATGGCGACACGGGGAGTTTACCCAGGTTTGGACACCTTGCGGTGTAACAGCCTACTCCTACTTGTCTGATGAATTGCACTGCGATTGATTACAATACAAGTTGCGAGTTCATGCTCGGATTCAGACTAGGAGTGCTCGGGGAGAATGAGTCGTCCCCTTCTACGAGAGCCAGGGGCTCCTTGTGTACCCGTCTTGGTCCTCTTTCCTGCCCATTCTTGGCGGGAAAAGGGCACCCCGCAGCGACGAATGAGATGTAGTGCGTGCTTCATCTTCCCCTACAACCTTGGTGTGCGTATGCGGTGACCCAGCACATCACTTCATGTCTAGTGCGCAAGTCGTTGACATAATACTCACAGAAGGACTTATCTATGAATATTACATCTCTAAGAGTGGTACAAACATAATAGGTCCAAGCAAAGATATAGGACACAAACTTTCATTACAAAATCTAGAGAATCTACCTTTGATGAATCAAAGAAGGTCTCATGCAAATGAAACATCAGAAGAAGCAATTCGAAGCTCCAAGCTGGAGAATAACTCTAGCTCAGAACCTAATCCACTACGGCTGATGCCAGCCCTAATCTATGGCTTGTAAACAACTAAGTCCAAGAATGGACTCCACCTACACCTTGATAGCTTCTCCTCCACCAGTGTTGTTGATGTCGATGCTTCAATGTCTAAGTAAGAGATGACTCCTCCTAGATTCATGAGGTAGCAATGGCTTCACGATAACTACTTCCATAAGGGCTTCAACTCTAAGTAGGGGGTCAAACGGGAACGAATGAGTAACGAGCGTTACTCAACAAGTTCATGATATATAGTGGTTAGTTTGATGCACTAACTACAGCTTTAGACTCAAATGAGTCATAAGATAATGCAAGGTTTTGTAAAACTTTCTTCAAGAGGTTGCTTTTAATTCTAAAAACTATGCCCGCCAGACCATCACAGGACTAGAACTTCATGGAGTTGCCTTTCCTATAGCGTTCGCAGTTCCTTCCTGGAACAGGGGGTAACATGCCACATCCTTTTACACTCTGCAGAGGTGCGTTACTTTACCCATGGGCGATCAAGACCATGTTGCACAACCAGGTGTACATTCATGTCCACTCCCACTCAGGTGTGGGGCCCGGTTGTTGATCTAAGCCAAACCATGCTTCTCTGCGCAACTCATGCCCACCCATTTTTGCGAGCAGGTTGAACCCCTGATTCTACCCCTCATGATAGATATCTAGGCGCCACTGGTAGACACTCATAGACCCCAGAGTCCATGGGAATTAAGGGATCCCACCCATGTGCATGTAGTCCCTCAAGACCTACAATGTACGTCTCTGGCAGCCCGTTGACATGCGAACGGGAAAAGATCACAGCTGACTTACTCACCCCGTACAAGACCCATGGTCAACGCGGTATTTACGGTGCACCGAGTTATGACGGCATTTGTGATTAATTCCTAGGTAATACTTTCCCATGCAGCCTTCCTTTGACCTATTCATCTTACCATGGTCCCATCCGCCCACCAAACAGAACACTACCACTCGGGTAGTCATTCAAGTAGTCATATTATTATAAAAATAGGATCATGCATTCTTTTGGGAGTAGATGGTAATACAATAGGGTTTTTGCAATTAGTTCATTAAGAAATACTGCAAAGGATATGAGCAACTGATGAACTCGAGATAGAAATAATGATAATAATAATCCATGTCTTCGGGTTCGGGGGTCGCGTAGAGAATCCCGACATCTGAAAGATAGCAAATTAGTCCCGGTAAGGACTACTGAAAACACTGGCAAGATGATACATGCATATTAATGAGATGTATCGCGAAATACCCTGGAAAATACCCCAGTTTACAAGTGTAAGCTATGTTTGATACGATAACTTAATCACACGGGTTTTAGGTGAATTGTTTCATTACTTGTGGTTGTGTGGTTATTACTTCTTTTTGGACTTACATGTGTTTCACTTTTATTTATCAAATCATTCGTTTTCATGTTTAATTAGAAGTATTATCACATGGTTAGGTAATAAGACAATAACACATGGAAATCAACTATTGAAAATATAACAAACACATTTTATTTATGATCAAAAAGTGTAGAGCTGATGACAAAGAGTTTAAAAGAAAATGAGGAACTAATGCAACTAACTCTATCATCACATAATTTTCTAATGACTTGTGATGATAGGTTTAGTAGGTGTGAAAATATTAGGGTTTTACTAATAAGGAAAATATTGTTGTCGTAATTGTTTCTTACAATGGAACAATATAGAATTTCATTATACTTTTAGAAACAAGTTTATAAGTTAAACAAAATATTTTGTGTTTGAGATATTTTAGTTGAAAATGTTTTTCTCTTTAATTAGGTATATCATTTGAGGTTTTCTGAAGAGATTTGAATAAGTTATTAATTTATTAATTTTAAATGAACTAAATGACTAGGCAAAATATTAAACACATAAAAACTTGGTCAAATGACTTTGAAAACATCATAGATGAATTGCATTTGTCATTTTGAGGAATTTGGTATATAACTTGTATTTTTCTCAATTTTTGAATTATTTATTATTTTTCTCAATTTTAAATGAATTAATTTAAATTCGAAAAGTATTTATTTTTATAATTTATCAAACAATTTTGAAAAGTTTATCAATATTTACATTATATTTTTATGATTAATTTGGTATATTATTTTTATTTTTTTCTGATTTATAGAATTAAAGTTATTGAATTAATAAATTTTAATTATTTTCTGCCCTATTTAAATTGACAGGTGGGACCCACCTGTCATATTCAATTTAAAATAAAAGAAAATAAAAAGAAAAATAGCCAGGACGTCATGGTGACGTCATGGCTACATCAGCTACAAAGGGGATTTCTTCTGTGGATTTCCAATTGGGCGATTCGGCACGAATTGAGTTGATTCAATCGATCCTACAGCTAGAGGAGGTCTCAATGAACCCGTAGGTGGTGGCGCGGTGACCAAATGGTCACCGGCGTCCTGCCGTCAAGCGAGCACGCGGTAGCCCGATGTGGTGTCACACGGAAGCGACGATTATGTGCGTAATAATCCGAATAGAAGATACCCGGAGGTGCAGCAGCTCACCAGGAGCTCGTGGAAAGGCTCGGTGAGCCACGACGTGGTCGTTAGCGCCGGCGACGAGCAGTTTCCGGCGGCGTCCATGGTGAAGAAGACGGCGAAATTCGGCAAGCTCCATCCCTCCCAGCTTGTGTGGCATCTCGGGAAGGAAGAAGAGACGACGACGAACGCGAGGGTGTGCTCAGTAGGGGCAGCCGTTCCCGGAGACGGTGGCGCCAACAGGTCACCGTGAGGCTAGGGTTTTGGCCAAACGAGGAACAAATACACACGAAGAGGCAATGAGTGCAAGGAGGGAGGAGAGGTCGATGTAGACGTCTCCTGGAGGCTTTATCCTCCCACGGCGAACAAGCAGGAGGTGGCAATCGAGGATGGCGGCGGCGACACGCCTCTGTCCTTCTGGTCGGAGGTGGAAGAAAGGAAAAGAATTTCCACTTTTCGATAACCCCCAGGATTTCACTTAATTGCAAATAAGTCCTTATGTCTTTAAAACTGAGAAGAATTACTTGTTTTTAGGGCTTTTTTGTAAACATAAATTTTGTAAAACTCATATTTAAATTCCTTATCAAATTTTACACCTCACCATGTTTTTTTTGGTGGAATTGAAAAATATTTAATTTTAAACTTGGGTGATCACTTTAAGTGGTTCCTTGTTGTTTTCTCCCTATTTAAATTTCAAATGGATTTAAAATTATTTTGAGTATGTTATGATATGACCACAACACTCCAAATATGTTATTACAAACAAAGTGTGTTTTTCATTGGATCATTTTAAATGCAAGTCTTTGAGGAACTAATTTTGTAACCTACTTAGTAGTGTTTTCTATGTATTGTGAATAAAACCCTAAGCTATGGAATTTTATTCCATGCCATACTAAATGTTGTTGGTTAATAAATGGACTTGTTTTCTCTTTATGAGGCTTTGTTATTTTCATATTTGTAACTCTTATTACTTTTGGTTGACATATAAATTAAGTGTGTGCAAGCTATGCTTGCTGTTTTTAGTACTTGATCATGTGTAAAACATGAGTGGCTTTGGAATCTTATTTGCTTGTTTTCCACTCAGGTTCCAAGTAAGGTTAGTATCAAATGTTTGTTTTAGAAACATGTAACCATTTACATGGTTGTGTATGGGTGACTTTTTGTTGTTACCTATTTGTCATATGTATGATAAGGATATGGAAAACAAGTTGGTGGCTTGTTACCATCTACCTCAACATAACACAAGACCTTGAGATGCAATTGTTGGTTATTATTTCTTACTTGATAAGTGTTTCCATTTAAGATATTTTTATGTATTTCTTATCTCTGATGAGTTTGACAAGGAATAGAGATTATAGGTCTCTATTATTACCTAATGATTCACTGGATAATTTCTTATGCTCCCTTACTGAGGCAGTGTTGCTCCTTGTTGACTTCTGTTGCTTGATGTACTTGTCTCTAGTTGCCACTAGTCTTCTGTTATTACCTTTTTCTATTGCAGGTAGGTTGCTCTCTTGGTTTCCAACCTCATGTGTCTCACCATTGTGGTGAAGACATCCAATTACTCCGAGCAAGGATTTTCCTTAGATGATTGTAAAAGAATGTGAGTTTATTTTATGACATCAAGTTTCCATGTGCATATAAGAAGAATTTATTAACAAGTGGGCCAGACTTTCCTCCAAATTACTGGTCATATACAATTGGCTGAGATGTACTAGGTCATTCAACCTTCTGTTTGTTGGTGTATAACACTCAATTGTTTGAGTATACAAAAGTGATATGTTAACAAGGTGTAGAAACTTGTTACCAAACTACTTCTATATAACACTAACATTGGAGTATCACACTATTTCAAGAGGAGTTAATAAGATCAGATCAAGATATAAGAGTTTATAAATACTCTTATAATAGATTGGAATAGCACTTCTAGAACACTCTAAAGAATCTTCCAGGAGATCTTCTGGTGGTAGTTCCTCTCTTCTTGTGGTTGCTTCTCTTGCAGGATGACTTTGAAAAGATTGGAAACAAGACAATAGGATAGTCTAGACAAGGTAGAAATATCTAGATTAAGAGTTAGTTAAGCTTTTATTCTCCTTCCATATACTTCTTATTTTATTTTCCACAAGGTATGTACTTGTTTCATATATGACTGGTTTTACTTAGCTTTCAATTTACTTCATCTAATAAAGGTTATACTTGTTGTTATCCATTAGTGGTATCCAGAAATACTTTATTTGTGGAATTGTTGAATTTGAATAGAAGTGCGGAATGCTTATGGAATGATGACTTAATAGTAAATTTATCAAATGGTTCATTGATGTGTTGAGATTTCATATGCTCGCATGTATAAGATGATTGATACAATGAGCATATCAAGGTTATTGGGGTTTAATGATTTAAACCCAAGTTCTTAGTTGTTTTCTTAGGGTGTCATGTTTCTACTTTATATTCTTCATTTGTAATCCTGATGCAGACATAGTGGTTTGAAAAGATCATATGTAATGATCAAGGTTTAACAGTAGTTTAAGAATATTGATTTCTTCTTTTAAATGCTTCCCTTCTCGTTGATGAGATATGTACATATTCCATAAATATGTTAATAACAATTATTATGTCATTTCCCACTTGTGGGGTTTGAGTTAATACTTGTTTGTATCACTTGTATTCTATGGCATCTAGGGCATTCACTTGTGAAGGTTCAGTTAGTAGTTATAAGATGATTTATAAAGATGTAGCATGAATTGATTTACAACTTAAAGAATTATTGTTTTATTAGGACATAACATGTGTGTTGATGATATGGTTCAATTGTGTATTACTCATTTGTAGAAGTATGATTATCAGTTATGTGATTTGGATACTCACCCCTCTTTGAGTTGTAGGCACCTAGTGAATTATCCCAAGTCATTTATAGAATTGTGGTTAAGGTTGTTGAGAGTTTGTGTTTGATCATAACCAGGTATGGCTTGTCTTATCAAATGATTTGGTTTGTAAGATACATCTTATAAAGATCACTCCAAATGTACTCTCGAACAGACGATCTAGACCTAATTCATCATGTCAAGTGAAACATTGGTCACTTTGCTTCGTTTAAACTTCCGTGCCAAAATTTCCCGTCTTTTTAGATGCATGCTTTGCAAATGCACATATTATATTTAGATCCTTATAACCTCCCAAACACTTGGATGTTATAGCGTAAGACTGCGCCACCACCCATGGCAGGGAAGTGGGGATCTTGGTGACGTTTCCTCCGTCTTGTAGCGCCGGCTTGGTATCCTTTCACCGAAGAGGAAAGCTTTACGTGGTGCTTTGGCAACGGCAACTGTCGCCCACACTTTATACATGAGAATGGCAATCTCGTCCAAATGCGCTATCCAGCCTCCTTCAGCATGCGCAGACTTGCGCGCGTCATCGACACATGGTCTGTCTCCTCATGAGGAGAAAAATCCACATGAGAGGAGACATGAAATATGAGGCGGGACTCCTTCCTGAGGAATGACGTGGTTCATGCCTCACGAGAGGTTGTCCTCCTACCGGTGACGCCTGGAGAGGGTGAATACCTCGAAGAGGGGGGAACTTCCTCTTGAAGCGTCATCTTGAAGGTTTCTCAACTTGGGCCTAACTGGGCCACAATATCCAGGACGTGGTACCCCGGTATCCACTGGACCGACAGGAGCCCCTGGGTCCGCGTGGGCACGCGTCCAGAGGAGGCGAGGCGACGCAGGCCCAACTGCTGCACGTGGCGCAACGATTCGTGGGGGTGACCCACGATCTGTTTGGTCGTGGCCGTAACGTTCCATCGTCATAAATGCTCTGGCGCCACGCCATCGAGCAGTCGCTTCCTTGTCGTCAAGTCCCATCGGTCAATGGAACATCTTCCTATCCCTCGATACCCGAGTCCACGAGGAGGTAGACCGGCGCAGAGAAAAGAGGCTTCGGACCTGAGTATAAGTACAGGGCGCACCGTCTCCTCTGGACCAGGTGTCGTGGGATTATCACGGCAGACGTTACCGGGGGTAACTGATCTTGGGGCAAGACGACACAGGCGTTTGGGAGAGGGTTTAGCTCAGAGGAAAACATGATGGAACTCGATCTGGTAGCCGGCAATCAAGTCGCCGAGTCTCCGATCTCAATATATTAACTCGATCTCTCGTATACACTGGATGCTCGATATCAACTGGTACTACTAGGGTTCTTAGATTTCTCTCGACTAGACCTGGGGGTCGGTTTATAAAGCACCCGTACCCCCCATGACTTACTCTCCAAGGCGCACCCTGGATTCTACCCGGACACGACATACAAACCCAAACCTTCCTTTAAAGTAACCCACAATCCGGGTTACTAAGCCTACAAACTTGGGCCTTCCAGAAGTTTCTTTATCCTTAGCCGGATCCTGCGCAGCGTCCTTTGGGCCGGGTTACACCTTGGAGTTGGCCTACCGGATTATTATCCCTCCATCAGTAGTCCCCAGAATAGCTTGGGCTTCACGGATCCTTTCTTGAAGCGCTCGCTATTCCCTGCAGAAATATCAAATACACAAGTGTATGGAGGCCGGGTTAAGGTGCTTCGATAGATAGCTAGGCCTAACTCCATGGTGGCCATATAGTAACCCGGCTTTTCCCAAAGTACTTGGCTTAACTTTCCAGGTCTGAATACTGATAATAATGTCAAGATTCTATACTCGATAATTAACCCTGATATCACGGGGTGGATCTCCTTCTCTTTTTTGTCCAGGTACCTTGCCAAATACTCGAAGCATATCTCGCAGGATCCGCGTGGATAACCATTCCCCCCTAATTTCCGTCTTCCGGCCGTTGGGATAAGTTCACCCTCACCTTATAAATAGTGTTCAGAGGATGACCTAGAACCCAACGGCTCACTCCATCCTCTTCTTTCCTTCCTCACTCCTTGCGCTCTCCTAACACCACCGCAGGAATTTCGTGCTCGCCGCCGGAGCAGAGCCACCGCCGGCCGCGTCCGCTTCCGAGCCATCCCGCGCCGCCGCCAAACTTCACCGCTGCGCGCTCACCCCGCTCGCCAAGAATCGCAAAGGGGCACTCGATCCACGCCGTCCACCGTCGTCGCGCTAAACTCCAACATCTCCCAGTAAGTTCCTTGTACTTGTTTAATTTAGCCTCGCAATTTTTCGATTCACCCCAGACTGGATCTAGGTCAACCTGTGGGCCGCTTCTTTTTTTTCACCGAATTTAGACGGCTTAAATGCTTACCAACTTCTTCAACAACCTGTTTGATGATCACACACCACCCTCCTATCATTATTAATCACCAATCTCTTGGTAGAATCGTTCGCAAGTTTTCCGATCTAGATCCATTTCACCTCAATTTTCCGCACATAACATTGACACCCGGAAAATCCTCTTTTTCCGGCTATTTTGCTTGCAGTAGATACATGGGCAACCATCCGTCTTCCCCAAACACTTTTCCGTACGTAAGTGACCAATAATCTCCATAGTTATACTTAATACCCGGATACCTTGCAATCTCCACTTCACGGCGTGATACTCGGATAGTTCTTTAGTTTTCACACTTTCTTGATATCCCAGACTCGGATAATCCAATACTTCCGAGTCTTATTTCCTGTACCTCTTTTTCTTGTGTTTTGCAGGTTGATCCCATGGCTCCCAAACGGCAAGGAAAACAGCCGACTCAGGCAAAGGCAGCCCAGACCATATCCGCCAATTGGGGGCGTTCCACAGTTACAAAGGCCAACCTGGACGGGCTAGCCGAGTTAGGAATTCTCCCTTCCCAGAAGGATATTCACTGGAGACCACCGGGCGACGAGACCCGGCCCACACCCGCCGATAATGAGGTAATCTGCTTCATAGAGCACGTGACCCGAGGATTCCGTCCCCCGGGTCACCTTTCTTTAGGGAGGTCCTAAACCATTATGGCCTCCGGGTTCGACATAGGGCCTAACTCTATGTTGAACATTACCCACTTCATCGTTCTATCCGAGTCGTACTTATGCGTACCGCCAAGTTTGACTCTCTTCATCGAGCTATTCCAGTGTAAGCCGTGCCGTGAAAGCGGTGACGGGGCACTTCTTACCTGCGGCGGTATCCATCCAACGCCGCAAGAAATTCACCGATGCCAACCCTCAATCTAAACTCCCATGTCAAGCACTGGCAGCTATCATTCTTTTACTGCCATGATACCTCCCCAGACAGCAAGAAGAAACTGCCGGGCTACTCGGAGAGTCTCCTCGAGCCTTCCGAGTCTTTTAATGCTTTTGCCCCTGACTCAGACAGGGGCGATCCTTCCCTTGTTAGCTAAAATAGCCATCCTCTCAGCCCAAGGCCTCCTTGGGCTCAATTTAGTGAAAACGTGGGTTGATTTTCGAATCCAACCCAACTCCATCCGCACCAAATTAATGTGCGGTACTCGGGGCATACCACGGACGCACTCCGATACTCCCACCAAGAGCTTTGCGACCGGCGATACCAACAAGACCATCAAGGGCTTCTTGACAGAGAAGCTAGAGGTGAAGAACATCGCCGGGTTACCCCCATTTACTCGGGAAAACCCGGCTCCAGCGGTAAGATCCGATATTCATAACTTATTTCCACACTTTGACTTGATACAGCTTCTAACCCTTAATTTCATCCTTTATCTTAGGCTGATGATCCCTTCTGGAGAGTTAAACCCTCCCCTCCTTCCAGAGACCCGGAAGAAGAGGACGAGCTGGCCGATGATAGTGAAGGTACTTGCCCGGATCTGGTATTATCTTTTGCATCATTTTCCTCCCATTTAACCTTTTCCATCAATACATACTCGGCTCGCAGGGCTGGAGGACGAAGAAGAGAAGGATGAGGACGACCCGGAGGCCACCGAATCTGATCAGGAAGTAACAGTCGGAGCCAAGAGGAAATCCAGAGGGGCAGTCCAAGGTTCCTTTCTCTTCTATATCCTCTGAACCTTACTCCTTTGATGCCATGTGACGACTTAACCATCAATTATCAAACTCGTCGTACTTGAAGGACTCTCTTCCAGCCAAGCGCAGAGTAACTCGGAGTTCCCCGGGTGAGGATCCCCTTAACCCGGGCATCTCTACCTCCCCCGTCCACCGTGCCAGTGCTCCTCCGCCTCGTCCTTCCAATTCTCCTCAGCGCCACCCTTCTCCTAACCATCCACATGCCGGGCAATTCCGGGTTCCACTGTCGGTCCCTTTGACATCTTCGTCTGCTTCCAGCGGTGAGCTCCCGCCGGATTACGCCGTAAACACCGGGTAAGTTTTTGGCTACATGACACCCTTTGATACCTGACAATTTTCAATCACCATTGCTAACTGCCTTCTTTCATCTTTCTTTTAGCGCTCAAGTCACCGTTAGTGACCCGGAGAATGTGGAGATGGATAACCGGGAGGCGGACAACCGTCAGGCAGAGGAGCCGACTGAGAACATAGAATCCGCGACTGGCGGTGATACTGCGAACGACCAGGAACAAGGCCCCTTGGGCGACTCACTTCACCAAGCTGTCGAGTCTCCTGCCTCATCCGAACCAGTAGACGAGGAGATCGAGGTTCCGGATACGAGGATGGGTTCTCCTAACCCGGATACTCAGACTATTCGGGTCTCGACCCCAAGGGTGGGGAGAGCTCCCCCATCAGGCGACCAGGCTGCCGGCTCTTCCGGTGTCCGACCCGAGGACCTGACGTTTGCCCAGATGCTCGAAACCCTGCGCGCTTTGAGCTAATGAAGAAATATCTTGGATGCTTTAGTAGCCAAACACGAGGTAAACCCGACTAATATTGCTTGTGTCCTTATCCAGTCCCCAAGTTCCGAGTGAATTATTTCACAATTTGCTTGGAACTTTTACGATATAAACGACTGATACCTTTCCCCCTTACCCGGCTAATATTTCCTTGCATCCATGCAGTCCTTCGTGACTCAATATGAGGAGAAACTGGCAAAGGCCACCAAGCTCATTGAAAAGGAGGTGGCTCTGCGTGAAGCGGCCGAGGCTGAGGCCAGGAGGAACAGGATGATAATGAAGAAGTATAGGAAGAGGGCTCACACAGCAGAAGATGATCTAACGAGCCTTTCTGTTCAAATCGCTGACACATATCGTGCTTTGCTTGGTATGTTTCTTCATCCGGGTTACCCTTTTGATAAATAGCCGGAGTTTCCTGACTTATGTTTCCATTTCTGCAGGTCCGGATGAAGTGATGCCAGACGAGGGTGACATTGCCAGGCTGAAAACTATCAAGAGCGTTATCCGGCAGCTATGCGCCGGAACCAAATGGATCCTTCAAGAAATACGGTGGCCGGGTACAAGGCACGGCGACCTGAAGAGAATGCTAGACGCTTGCTCCACTATCCCTGAATGGATTTGGCACTGGAAACGCTCGTCCTGCCGAGTGGGAGTAACCCGGGGGCTTGCGCTTGCCAAGGCTTATTTCCCTAAGCTCGAGCTGGCTAAGCTTATGGGCGGTTTCCCGGAATTCAAGCTTGATGGGTCCAAGTTCTCCGTGAAGGATTTCCAAGCCGTCCAGAAAGAGGTCCGTTACCCGGCCAGCGTGATTGCTGACGGTTTAGATGTGGATTCCCTCGTTCCTGCGTATGACGCTGCTGGTGAAGTTGTCAAATCGGATCTTCTCGAGTCGTATGACATGCTTGCCCGATGGAAGGAGGAAGCTGCTAAGCTGAGGGAGGAGGCTGCCAAAAAGAAGGCTGAAGCCGATTCTGCACCCGCTACCTCCACGCCAGTCGTTCCTCCTCCTGCGCGAGCCGGCGCTGCTGATCCGGGTGCTGCTGCTACCCCAAGCGATGGCAAGGGTAAGGCGAAGATGGACACCGAGGCTTAGAATGCCGAGTGATACCTGCTCCTTAATGCCACTTCTCATGCGTCAGTCGGCCGATGTGCCGTTTAAACAGTTATTTTTGGATGGTGCGCCTGTGCACCTTTGATACTATTTACCGGAGTTTGTAATGCACTCTAAGTTCTTGATACACTTTGTGCTTGTTATGTCCGTTTAAATTTATCCACTTTTGAGTCAACTTGTTCTTGATATCCGGCTTTCGTTATGATTCCTTTTGTGAGACTCGGTTTCCAAGTTTCATGGGTGTTTTGACGAGCGGGCTTGCTTCTAAGCCCCCAAGTCCCCAAGACTCGGATGTTTGGGTGTTTTTGAGCCTTAGCAACTACTTTTTCCTTTCCAAAATCCCCAATCGCCAAGACCCGAATTTCCGAGTCTGGGATATGTGGTCTTTTCGAAGAGAACGAGTTTTGTTGTTTGCTAAGCTCAAACCCGGAGCTGTTTCACCTAGGTAGTGAAGTTATGCTTGATAAACATTGAGTTTCCAGCTTTTAGCCTTATACTCTGCATAACTTGTGGTTTAGATGACCCTTTTGACAATCTTGTACTATAAGCCGGCTTTCGCGTGGATATCATGTTGTTACATCTATACGAAAACAGGGTCAGGAAAGTCCCATTGGGCTTCATGGCTGATTGTAATCGTAAGCGAGCAAATCATGCCACTTTTATTGCGAGTCACATCGAGCTTAAGTAAGAAAAGTCAAGAAAGTTTGGCTCCTTTGTCCGGTTATAAGATTGCAGCCCGTACTCGTTTGCGAGTAATCGGCCCTTATAACTCATAGGCATCAAGGCCGGGTCATTGAGTTTGTAACTGTGCTATTCAAGCAATCAGCCCCCAAGACCTATACATATGCAACGTACTGAGATGAGAATAACCACTTCTTTTCTTGATATGAGAATATTGGGTCAGCAAGCCGCCTCATTAAAAACCCATCCAGTCCCCAAGGGTACCCTGGATAGGAAAAGAGTACGTCTAAAACCTGCTGCCTGTTACATCGTGCAATTCCACTTGCCAATATGGTCTTTACTAGGTATATGGACGTAGCTGAGCCACGTTCCATGGTCTGTCTCTTTCTTGCATAGATGAAGTGGTATGTGCGGTGTCGTTAATTGTAGCCGACTCTTCCCTTGCATCTACCAAGTAATATGATCCATTATGCAGATTCCGGCTTATGATAAATGGTCCTTCCCATGGTGGTGATAATTTGTGTTTTCCTTCGTTTGACTGTACCAGGCGCAGAACCAAGTCTCCTTCCTGGAACACCCGGGTTTTCACGCGCCGGCTATGATACCTCCGTAGATCTTGCTGATATATGGCTGATCTTCCAGGGCTTGTTCTCTTTGCTCTTCTAACATATCTACGGCGTCCTGCCGGGTCTTTTCGTTCTCCACTTCGACGTAAGCTGATACTCGCGGTGAATCGTGAATAATGTCACTCGGTAACACTGCCTCCGCGCCATAGACCATGAAGAAGGGTGTCATTTGAGTGGACCTGTTAGGTGTAGTGTTGATACCCCAAACCACAGAAGGAAGTTCTTCGACCCATGCGCCAGCGGCCCTGATACAGGGAACTCGCAATCGTGGTTTTAATCCGCGAAGCAATTCTTGGTTTGCCCTCCCACTTGTCCATTGGCCTGCGGATGAGCCACTGATGCAACATCAAGCCGGATTCCATTGTTGCCACAGAACTTCTCCATCTCACCAAGGGACATGTTGGTTCCATTGTCGGTAATTATGCTGTGGGGATACCCGAACCGGTAGATAATCTTTTTCAAGAACTTGACTGCTATAGCTGCTTCACAATTAGTAACTGGCATAACCTCAACCCACTTGGTAAACTTATCAATAGCCACCAAAAGATGTGTCTTCTTGCATGGTGACATATGAAAGGGGCCAACCATGTCCATACCCCAGACAGCGAACGGCCAAGTTAACGGGATGGTCCGTAACTCCATAGCCGGCACATGGGTTTGGCGAGCGTACCGTTGACATCCGTCACACCTTGCTACCAATCGTTCCGCATCTGCTAGAGCCGTGAGCCAGAAAAATCCGTGTCGATAAGATTTAGCCACAAGAGATCTTGTGGATGCATGATGTCCGCAGTCGCCTTCATGGATTTCCTTGAGAATATGCCGGCCTTCTGGCGCTACGCAGCGCAGAAAGACTCCTGCTGCGCTTCTCTTGTATAATTCCCCATTGATGATAGAATATCCCTTTGCTCGCCTCAAAATTTGCCTTGCTAATACCTCCTGCTGTGGTAACTCGCCGCGTGATAGGTAGGTCAAAAACGGTTCTGTCCACTCGGGAAGTACGTACAGTGGCCACAAGTCCTGAATCCGGGTCTTGATTTGCCAATTCCTCCTCTGACTCGGTTTTAACTGATGGTCGCCATAATTCGTCCAGGAAAACGTTAGGTGGAACCGGCTCTCTGCGCGAGCCGAGTCTGGCGAGTGCGTCGGCTGCCTCATTCTTTCTTCTGTCTATATGCTCCACCTCATACCCGGAAAAACATCCTGCAACCCTATCAACTTCCCTGCGGTATGCTGCCATAGTTGCGTCCTTTCTATCCCAAGTTCCTGACACCTGCTGTACCACAAGGTCCGAATCTCCGAAGCATCGTATCCTCTTGATGTTCATCTCCTTGGCTACCTTTAAGCCATGCAATAGGGCCTCATCTCTCGGCCACGTTGTTGGAACAGTCGAAGTGAATTTGTAGTACGTAACTCAATTTGTCTCCTTTGGGTGATGTTAGCACCACCCCAGCTCCTGATCCCTCGTACTGCTTTGATCCATCGAAGTGCATGATCCATGACTCGGAACTTGGAACCACGGTAGTCATGCCTGTGTGTTTCCAATCATTAACGAAATCAACCAAAGCCTGAGATTTGATTGCTGACCTGGGCTCGTAGCTGATGTGATAATCCCCCATTTCTATCGCCCATTTGGCTATTCTTCCAGTCGCATCCGAGTTTCTGATGATATCCGACATTGGTATTGAGCTAACTACTGTTATGGGGTGTTCCTGGAAATACGGCTTTAATTTCCGGCTGGCCATAAAGACCCCGAAGACCAGCTTTTGCCAATGCGGATAGTGCTGCTTTGCCTCTGATAATACTTCACTGACATAATAAACGGGCCTCTGGACTGGATAACCTTTTCCATCCTCTTTACGCTCCACAACCACCACCGCACTAACGGTTCTGGGGCCAGCTGCTACGTACAGCAACATAGGCTCTTTGGGACCCGGGGCCGCTAGTACTGGTGCTTCAGATAACTGCTTCTTTAATGCCTCGAACGCCTCATCCGCCTCTTGATCCCATACAAATTTGTCGGACTTCCGCAAGAGCCGGTATAAGGGTATTGCCTTTTCTCCGAGTCTTGATATAAATCGGCTCAAGGCCGCCACGCAGCCCGTGAGCTTCTGAACATGCTTCAAATTTTCCGGCTTTTTCAGATTTTGAATAGCTTTGATTTTGTCCGGGTTTGCTTCAATTACTCTCTCCGAAACGATAAAGCCAAGTAATTTCCCGGCTGGAACTCCAAATACGCACTTTGTCGGGTTAAGCTTCATCTGATACCTCCTTAAGTTTTTGAATGTTTCCCTCAGGTCATCGATAAATGTTTCCGCATTCCTGGTCTTGATAACCACATCATCCACATAAGCATGGACGTTGCGTCCAATTTGGTCCTCGAAGCACTTCTGAATACACCGTTGAGTTGCGCCAGCGTTCTTCAACCCAAATGTCATGGTTTTGTAACAAAAGGCCCCAAAGGGGGTTATAAACGACGTTTTCTCCCAATCCTCCCTCTTGAGTTTAATCTGATGATATCCGGAATAAGCGTCCAGAAAGCATAATAGGTCGCTTCCAGCTACTGCATCTATGATCTGATCTATCCTAGGCAATGCGAACGGATCTTTTGGGCAATGCTTGTTGAGACTCGTAAAATCAATGCACATCCTCCACTCATTGGTCTTCTTCATTACCAGCACCGGATTTGCTAACCAATCCGGGTGAAACACTTGCATGATAAAGTCGGCTGTTAATAGTCGAGCAATTTCTTCACCTATAGCTTTCCTTCTTTCCTCATTCATCTTCCTCAAGCCTTGCTTAACAGGCCTGGACTTGGGATCTACATGCAAACTGTGCTCTGCTAATTCTGTAGGGATACCCGGCATGTCGCTAGGTGTCCAGGCGAATACGTCCGCGTTCGAACGAATAAACTCCACAAGTGCCTTCTCCTGCTCGCCGTCTAAGTTAGACCCTATAGTAAATTGCTTAGTGGGATCACCTTCGACAAAATCCACCATCTTGGTGTCCTGTGCTGCCTTGAATTTTGCTCTTTCGTCCTCAGTATTCGGCCTTCTCATGCGGTTCCATCATCTGGATCTACTTGAGACCGATAATACTTGAGTTCTTCTTTTTGCAAGCTTGCTCGGCCATTACCGAATCTCCTTCGTCACACTCGGCCGCTATATCCCGGCTTCCATGTATGGTGATGGTCCGCTTAGGACCCGGATTCTTCAGCTGCAAATACACGTAACACGGCCTGGCCATGAATTTAGCGTAAGCCGGTCTTCCAAATAGTGCGTGATAAGGACTGCGCAATTTGACCACCTCGAACGTGAGCCACTCGACTCGATAACTATCCGCTGATTCTCCGAAAGCCACCTCCAATGCGATTTTCCCCTCAGGACATGCCGAGTGACCCGGCACTATTCCATGAAAAATTGTTGAGCTTTTCTGTAGCTGGGACTCTCTAAGACCCATCCGTGAGAAAGTTTCCCAGTACAAGATATTGATGCTACTTCCACCGTCCATCAGGACCCTTTTTAACTCATATCCATTAACATGTGGTGCGACTACCAATGCTAAGACTCCTGGGTGCTCTATCCTTTCCGGGTGATCTCTTCTGCTCCATGTTATCTCTTGTTCCGCCCATCTCAGGTATCCCGAAACAGCCGAGGAAACCGAGTTCACAGCTTGCTTGAGTATCTTTTTGTCCCTACTAGAAGTTCCTGTAGTATGCACATGATATTGTCCTTTTGAATCAGACGTACGTACCATACCGATGAAGAGGCTGATCTGGCCGATCGTCACAATGGACCCGGATGCAAGGTGATCCGACTCTGGCTCCCAGCCGGAATCGTCCACCATCTTCTCCCCTTCGTGGTTGATGTAGATCTCTCCGACGACAAGATTCTCCATGTTCTTCCGAGCTTCTCCCGTGATGTAAACACCTTTGGACGCAGGCCCCACGGTGGGCGCCAACTGTCGTGGGATTATCACGGCAGACGTTACCGGGGGTAACTGATCTTGGGGCAAGACGACACAGGCGTTTGGGAGAGGGTTTAGCTCAGAGGAAAACATGATGGAACTCGATCTGGTAGCCGGCAATCAAGTCGCCGAGTCTCCGATCTCAATATATTAACTCGATCTCTCGTATACACTGGATGCTCGATATCAACTGGTACTACTAGGGTTCTTAGATTTCTCTCGACTAGACCTGGGGGTCGGTTTATAAAGCACCCATACCCCCCATGACTTACTCTCCAAGGCGCACCCTGGATCCTACCCGGACACGGCATACAAACCCAGACCTTCCTTTAAAGTAACCCACAATCCGGGTTACTAAGCCTACAAACTTGGGCCTTCCAGAAGTTTCTTTATCCTTAGCCGGATCCTGCGCAGCGTCCTTTGGGCCGGGTTACACCTTGGAGTTGGCCTACCGGATTATTATCCCTCCATCACCAGGCTTCACATTTTCTCTTCGTCTTTCCTCCACCTTCTCCCAGGAAAAAACAGAGTACTCGTGGCTTTCGGGCGACGAGGCCGTGGCTCCACGGTGGACTTGACCGTGGCTCCAATGTGCATCGCTCGAGTGGCGCTGGGGATTGTTGAGGTGCCGGAGGGATCCGGGGCCCGTGGCAGAGCAAGCTCCCGCATTCGCTGAGGGTGCGGCGCTCCTGCCCCACGCGGCCGCGGCAGGGCGACTAGCACTCTTCCTCCTAGGAGGAGGACACACGCGTGATAGCACATGAGTTCCTCGTGGGGCTGCACGGCCGGTTGCGGCTTCGTACACCTTTGCGAGAACCATTGACCGCAACCCCCCAGGGGGCTGTGACTCCAGATGGTTGGCTGCCTCAATGGCCCCTGGTGGGTGGTCGTCGAGTTTTGCCCCGGCGGCTGCATGATGCTGGCGCAGGGGTGGAATACCTTTGCTCGCTCCCAGAGGCTGGAGGAGAAGAAGTTCCTCCATTTCCACTTCGACGGTCCAGATAAGATCGTCGTGAAGGTCTTCGGCCGTCGCGGTGGGCGCGCGGAGTGCTGCGTCGAGAGCGCAAGCAACGATTAGAGCAGCGCCTCCGTGAGCAAGGATGAAGATGAGGAGATCTCCTCGGGCGTCAAAGTGGAGGACCGCGACTCCGACTCAGGCTAGTGTGCGCCTTCATCCGGAGAGGAGGCCTGGCCAGCTTGGTTAGTTTCTTTCTCCTCTCATATGAGGCCTTGCCCTTCTCCTCGGCATGTATCTTCTTTTCTAAGGATCCTATAGGCCTGGAGAGGAATTAGCCCTCTCCAGACTTATGCGCCCTTTTTCATCCCTATAATGAATCCTACAGCATGCTTGTGTGCTGAGGTGTCTCTCGCAAATAAAGTGTTTAAACTTAGAATCATATTTTTCCTTGCTACTGAATTGTAAGCGCTTTTCTCCGCGAGTCCTCAAATTGTTTCGAATGACTCCAAAAATGACCTCTTCAAGAGATAAGGGGAAAGAGAGTTGTGAGACTTAGATTTTTTGCTGCAGTGCCGAGGGGCTTGACGAGGAGAGACGTGTGTCTAAGGAGGATCCTTCGAGATCCTCCTGCCAATTCCTCGTGAAGGTGCTTTACGTGCCTCGCGAAGGCCTTATCCCTCGCCTCGTGAGGGAGGTGGTTCTTCCTGTAGTAGACAGAAATATACGTTTGTTGGTTGTAACGTGGGCGCCCGACGAGGAAGTTAACACCAAGAACTTTGGTGAGGTATCGTGCACGATAGCAACCCGTTTAGACAGAGCTCTGCCGCTTGGGTTTAATCTGATGGGATCTCATCCGTGCATGGGTACCGATCCTATCCCCAGCTCGAGAGGTGCCCTCGAGAGGAAATTGCCAAATGTGCACGCCTCAGGAGAAAAATGCTTGCCGAGGTAACAAGTGTTGTTAGAGGATACAACTAGGTTTTACTGCTAAGGGGTGAGACTTTCCATTACAAAACGCTTGGGGATGTCGTGACTTTATGGTCCCCCAAGAGGCACTTGACATCACCATGCGGACACGGAACTCCCATAGTCATGGGGCTGGATCTCGTGGGAGTTTAGGTGCAAAGCTTGAGGATGTAGTGGCCTTGTGGCACCCTCAAGAAACAAAAGACTGCCCCGTCGGAATGGGGCTCCCACTTGTGTGGTAGAACCTCTCGTGGACATGCGGCGACGCATAATGAGACGCTCCATTGTACCCTCACGGAGAGAGGTCATGGCGCCGTTTTTACTGTGGCGTCACGGGTAGAATTTCCGTAGGTGTTGGATGTTCCACGGGTTGGGCACAGGCGTGCCATCTTCTGTCTCCAGGTGCGCCTCTCGGGGCGCGCAATGTGCGTCACCCAAAACGGCCCCTACCACATGGACGAGAGCTTGTGCAAGCCTTCCCTGGAGAGAATTCTTCTCAGGACCAGGTCGCCCACCTCCAGTCTGTGTGACCTGATTAAGTTGTTGTGGTAGCGACGCAACCCTTGGTGGTACCGCGCTTTGCGGACGACGGCATGGTTTCTTGCCTCCTCGAGGAGGAGAATATCCTCAACGTGGAGCTCTCGTTTCTTTTCCTCGTTTAAACAAAGGGCTCGAGGAGACCCGTGCTTGAGCTCGGCGGGGAGGACAACTTCTGCTCCATAGACAAGGGAGGAAGGTGGCTCTCCTGTGGGCTTTGTCACGATCGTGCGGATTGACCATAGCACCGATGGGAGCTCGTCGATCCATTTCTTTCCGTGGGACTTGAGTTGGTTAAAGCTACTTGTTTTGAGGCCCTGGGACCTTAGCGTTGGTGTGTTCTGCCTGGCCATTGCTGCGCGGATGGGCCACCAAGTCGTAGCAGACCTTCGTGCCAAGGTTGGCGTAGTAGGACTTGAACAGGCCGCTGGTGACTTATGTACATTTTTTTAAAGGAATGCGGTAGGGGAAGCCCCTCAGTGATTTTTTTTTCGAAATAATAAGAACCCAATTATGGGTCCGTGAGGATTTGAACCTAGGTGGCAGAGTTGTACATCCACTTCCCTAACCAAGTGAGCTAGGCTCATTTCTTGTGAATTATGTACCATTGTCGGTGATGATGCTATTGGGGACACTAAAGAGGCACACCAAGCCTTTGATGAACTTCACTGCGGTCCTTGCCGGGATGTCCCGGATTGGCTCCACCTCCGCCCATTTGGTGAACTTGTCGATGGCGGCATAGAGGTAGCAGTAGTCCCCGAGCGCTCACAGGAATGGGCCCAAGATGTCCATCCCCCAGACCGCGAATGGCCATGAGAGGGGGATGGCCTGCAATCCTTTTGCAGGCTGATGGACTTGCTTGGCGTGGAATTGGCATGCTTTGCAGGTCTTGACAAGCTCGGTGGTGTCCTTGAGGGCGGTGGGCCAGTAGAAGCCATAGCGGAAGGCCTTTGCTGACGAGCGTGCGCGATGAAGAGTGATGGCCACTGTCGCCCTGGTGTATGTCCTTGAGGAGATCAATGCCATCATCGAATGAGACACATCATTGCACGACTCCGTTGTGGCGCCTCCGATACAGGTTGTCGTCGATGACGCAGTACATTTTTGCATGGCGAGATATGTTCTCCGCCTCTGCTTTGTCTTCGGGGGGGTCCCCTTTCTCGATGTAGTCGATGAGGCTTTTGACCCAGCATGCTTCCTCGTGAGTGAATGCCGATATGAGGCGATACCCAGATGGGGGGCCACAATCTGGTGCGCCCTGGGTGGAAGCTGGTGGGAGCTCCTCGTCGAGGTGTTGGTTTCTCGGAGTTTCGTCGTCGTCTACGGGTGGTATGATGGATGCCTTCTCGAGTATATCTTCGAACACACCCGGTGCTTTCGCCAAGTTTCTCGATGCTCTCTTGGCGATGCCGTCCGCCTACTTGTTGTATGTTCAGAGAATTACTGCAGTCCATGCCGAGGAAACACTTATCGAGCTTGCGGACCTCCTCGAGGTATAGGGCCATGTGCGGGTCCTTGGCCTTGTAGATTTTGTTGGAGAAGTTGACTACGATCTTTGAATCACCCTTGATGATGAGGCGCTTGATGCTGAGAGTGGTGGTGGCCCTGATCCCAGCAAGTAGGCCCTCGTATTCGGCGATGTTGTTGGAGACCTTGTGTCGTGGGATAATCACGGCAGATGTTACCAGGGGTAACTGATCTTGGGGCAAGACGACACAGGTGTTTGGGAGAGGGTTTAGCTCGGAGGAAAACATGGTGCAATTCGATCTGGCAGCCGGCAATCAAAGTCGCCGAGTCTCCGATCTTGATATAACAACTCAACTATGGGATTACACTGGATGCTCGATATCAAGCGATATTGCTAGGGTTCTTGGACCTCTGTCTAAAGCTAGACCTGGGGGTCGGTTTATAAAGCACCCGTACCCCCTGGCTTATTCCCCAAGGCGCACCCTGGATCCTACCCGGACACGGCGCACAAACCCTAGCTTTCCTTTACAATAACCCACAATCCGGGTTGCTGGGCCTACAAACTTGGGCCTCCACAAGCTTCCCTATCCTTAGCCGGATCCTGCGCACCGTCCTTTGGGCCGGGTTACTCCTTGGAGTTTGGCCTACCGGGTTACCATCCCCCCGTCAGTAGTCCCCAGAATAGCCTGGGCTTCATGGATCCTCCTTGAAGCGCTCGCTATTCCCTGCAAAGATATCAAACATACAGGCATATAGAGGCCGGGTTAAGATGCTCTGATATTCAGCTAGGCCTTACTCCAGGGCGGCCATGTAGTAACCCGGGTTTTTCCCCCAAACACCTTTAATTTTCCAGGTCTAAACCCTAATTCCATACTCGATAATCGATCCTGATATCACGGGATGAATTCCCTTCTCTCTTTTATCCAGATGCCTTGCTCAATATTTGGCGCATATCTCGCAGAAACTTAAATAAATAGCCGTTTACCTCCGCAACTCCCGGCCCCCACTTACCGAACCGGGCTTACCCACTTATACTATAAATAAGCTCCTTGGGGGTAACCCGAACCCTAACGGCTCATTTCCCCCCATTCCGCTTCCTTTCTCCTTCTAAGCTCACTCTCACTGAGCACCACCACGGAAATCCCGCGCGCATCACCGGAGCCCATCGGCCGGAGGCTACGCTCCGCCACGACTCGCCCCGCCGCCGCCAAGATCCGCCGGCGAATCCCCATCCGGCCCGTCAAGGACCGCGAAGGGACACCAGGCTTGCGCCATCTGCCTCCGCAAAGCCTCGCTCAGATCTCCTCCGGTAAGCCACTTGCGTCCATTAATTCGCCCTTGCAATTTTTGATTTCACCTTAGATTAGATCCAAATCGACCCGCCAACGATTCCTCAGCCATGCCGAATTAAGTTGCTAACATTCTTTCCAGCTCGCATAATAGATAAGTTATGGATTCCAATCCATTCTCCTACTACCTGCGAGTACTAATTTCGCCACAAATCCGAAGATAAGATTCCCAATCTGGGCCCGATCCACTCAAAATTTCCGCCTTGGCCTCAATCACCCGGCCGGACTTCCCCTTTTCAGTTCCTTTTATTCGCGTTAAGTGCCTATACGGCCATCCATCGTCCCCAAAAAACCCCTTCAACACTTAGATCCCCATAATTTTCGTCATAATACTTGATACCCGGACAATTTCGAACTTTACTCGGTGAGCTAACACCCGGGTTACGCGCAATTTTTCATGTCTCAATATTACCCCACCGATACTCTCCGGCTCACAACTTCCGGGTCTTAGTCCTCTTATCCTTTTACTTTGTACTTTGCAGGTCAACCACATGGCTCCCAAAAAGCAGGGGAAAACTCCAACCGAAGTTAAAGCCGCCAACTCCATATCCGCCAACTGGGCGCGGTCTACAGTCACCAAATCCAAGTTGGAGGAGCTAGTGGAGCTGGGAGTCCTTCCTCCTCAAGAGGATATCCAATGGAGAGTGCCGGGTAAGGAGACCCGGCCCACCCCGACAAAAGGCGAGGTAATTTGCTTTGTAGAACACGTGACCCGGGGCTTCCGCCCACCGGGTCACCCCTTTTTCCGTGATGTTTTGAATCATTACGGTCTTCGCGTCTTTGATATCGGGCCTAATTCTGTTCTAAACATCTCCCACTTCATAGTCCTTTCCGAATCATACTTGTGCACTTCGCCAAGTCTAGCTCTTTTCATCGAGCTTTTTCAATGCAAACCGTGCCGCGAGAGCGGTGACGGGGCGCTTCTCGCTTGCGGCGGGGTTTCCATCCAGCGCCGCAAGAATTCTCTGATGCCACCCCTCACCCTTAACTCCCATGTCAAGCACTGGCAGCTCTCCTACTTTTACTGCCAAGACACCTCCCCACCCGGCCAAAGGAAGCTGCCGGGTTACTCAGAGGGTCTTCTTGACATCTCTGATAAATTTAGTGCCTTTGCCCCTGACTCGGACAGGGAGGCAATTCAACCTCTTCTAGCCAAAATCACCACTCTCACAGCCCAAGGCCTCATCGGGCTCAACCTTGTGAAGACTTGGGTAGATTTCCGGATTCAACCCAACTCCATCCGCACAAAGTTAATGTGCGAGTATTCAGGGCAATCTACAGACCCGCTCCGGTACTCCGACAACATCTTCGCAGCTGGCGATACTCATAAAACCATCAAGGGCTTTCTGACCGAAAAGCTCGAGGTAATCCGGAACATATCCGGGTTAGAGCCCTTCACGCTTGAGAATCCAGCCCCCAAGGTGAAAACCCGACTTTGATGCCTTTACCTTTGCTCTTTCTACTCAATGCAGTTAATAACCCTTATGCTAACACTTTTCAGGCTGATGATGATTTTTGGAAAACCAATGCCTCCCCTAGCTCCGAAAGTCCAGAGGAGCAAGAAACTGTTAACTCGGACGAAGGTACTCTCCGGATTTTATCTGGTTCCCTTGAACTCACCATAACCCCTTCATTTCCAACCATAACTTGATGATATCCAGAACAAGAAGATGACGAGGAAGAAAACTCCGATGGCAAAGTAGAATCCGCCAGCGACGAGGAAGAACTGGAGCCGACAGTCAAGGTCGGATCCAAAAGAAAGACTCAAGAGGCCACCTCCAAGGTTTCATATCTCCTCCTCGCATTCAACTCGCATTACTTTAATGATATACTTGAGCTACCTTGACGTTATCCCACTGGCCGTTCTTGAAGGAGTCGCCCGTAACCAAGCGTAGGTCAACTCGAAATCACCCGGGTGATGATGCCCTTAACCCGGGTATTTCATCGACCCCCCCGCGGCGGGCTGGTAATTACCCTATCTTTTCTGGATCAAAACATTCTCTTTAAACCATTCCCATATGACATCTAACTTGATAATTTCCAGCTTCTCCCGAGTCCAGCGATGGATTTCCTTGTGACTTTGCGGTGAACACCGGGTAAGATCCCCTTCCTTATGTTCCACCATATTTCATCACCCTTTCTTGACTGTGTATTTAGCTGTTTACTGACAACATCTTATAGGGCCACGGTCGTTATCAGCGATCAAGAGGAAACGGGACCGAGGGCCCGGGTAAGGGGAGCCCGGCTGATAAGACTACAGCCGCGTCCAGCGGCGAAAAACAAGCGTCGCCGCCAAACCCGGACACGCAAGGAGCCGAGTATCCAATTGCTTCCCATGCAAGCAAGAAGAACAAAACCACCGTCTTGGGTGCAGAAGAAGGAGCGTCGGATTCCGACACACAAATGACCCGGGTTCCGCCTCCTACTAAGAAGAAAGCTCCTTCCCGGAATTTCCAAGGCCCCGGGTCTTCTGATACGAGTAAAGACACTTTCGATCAATTGATGAACACTCTCCTCACTATGAAGACTTCGGAGAGCCAGATCTTGGAGCGCATGGCTGCAGAGCACCAGGTAAGGACACTTTGTATCTCATATTGCATACCTAGTCCCCAAGTTCCAAGTATGACTTGCAAAAGTGATGCTTGGTACTTTACGCCACATTCAGCTTTCCATACAATCCAACTAATACTTGCATTCCTTGCTACTTACAGGCACAGATAACCCGGTCTGATGAAACTTTACTGAAGACCGAACAACTTCTTCTTGCCGAGATAAAACGAAGGGAAATCCTTGAGGATGACATGAAAACCTCGAAGAAAGATGTTTCCAAATACAAGAAGCAGTGCAATGCCGCTCAGACCGCACTGAAGAAACTATCGGACCAGGTCTCCGATACTTATCAGATCTTGCTCAGTAAGTTTTCTGCTGTCGATTGGCTTCATGTCTTTGCTTTATTATAACAGACTCGGGATTACTGATACGCTCTTTCTTTTGTTACGACTGCAGGTGCCAACCTTGCGGCCCCAGAGGAAAATGCCATTGTCAAGGCTAGAACCCTCAAGACTGTGCTCCGGACTTTCTTTGCCGGCACAAAATTTATATTGGATGCTGTGAAGTGGCCTACGGAAGTATATCCGGGTGAAGAGAATCTCGTTCAAGCCTGCTCCACTGTGCCTGGCTGGATTGAAATCTGGAAACGCTCATCATGCCGGATTGGAATGACCTGGGCTTTTACTCTGGCCAAGGCTTTCTTTCCAAAGCTTGACCCGGCAAAGGTAACATCCGGGTTTCCCGAATTCAAGGCTGACGGTTCCAAATTTACACCCAAGGATTTCAAAGCCATACAAGCCGCAGTGCGCCCCTCAGCTACCACTTTGGCCGATAGCTTGGATCTAAATACGATTATGAGTGCATACGACGCTGATGGCAAAGTTATTACGGAGGAAGCGCCCCCGCCTTTTGATATCTTGGAGAAGTGGGTTTCTAGCTCGGCCAGGAAGAGGGAGGCGACTGCGAAGAGAGAGGCCGAGTTAGGATCAGGCCCGTCTGCCTCTACACCAGCCGTCCCTCCACCAGTCCGCCCTGATGCAATGAGTCCGGGTAAGGGTGCCGGGAAGGCTAAGCAGCAAACCCAGGACTCAGACCCGGAAGGCCGTACTCAGGAGGCCGAATAGGGCCGTACTATCATAATACCTTGTAATGCTTTGTATTCACACTGTTATGCTTTTGATGGCGCCTGTGCACCCCTGATACTGATGCTGTACCTTGTAACGTACTTTTTAGTCCGTGATATACTTTGCGGCTTTCCTGGCCTTTTGATAACCGTATTGCTTGCCTATTCTTTGAACTTTTTCTCGATACCCGATTCTCTATTTTGGCTCCCTTCGTAAGACTCGGTTTTCCGAGTACCAGGGGCTTTGATACGTGAACTTTTTCTTTAAGTCCCCAAGACTCGGATGGTGAGGTTTTTCGAACTGCGATAGCCAAGTAATTTGTTTCTGTTTCGAAGTCCCCAGTCCCCAGGACCCAAAGTCCGAGTCATGGGGGTGTGGCCTTTCTCAGAGAACAAATTATTTTTTACCGAGTCGCAAGCCTAAAGCCATTCCGTGTGAATACTGAAGTTATGCTTGATAGTTGTTGAGTTTCCGGCTTTTAGCCTTGTACTCTGCATAAACTTGTGGTTTAGATGACCCTTTTGACTATCTTGTACTGTAAGCCGGCTTTCGCGTGGATACCATGTTGTTACATCCATACGAGAACAGTGTGAGGCAAGTCCCATTGGGCTTCATGGCTGATTGTAATCGTAAGCGAACGAATCATGCCACTTTAGTGCGAGTCACATCGAGCTTAAGTAAGAAAAGTCAAGAAAATTTGGCTCCTTTGTCCAGTTATAAGATTGCAGCCGTACTCGTTTGCGAATAATCGGCCCTTATAACTTATAGGCATCAAGGCCGGGTCTTTTGGGTTGCTAGCTGGGCTACTTGAGCCGCCAGCCCCCGAGACCTGTATATACTCAACATTCTTAATGATACAGAAATACTGATGCCACGTGGATACTACTTACTTGTAATCGGGCTGTAACGAAATAGGACTTGATAACCATCTCTTTATTGCTGCGAGAAAGTTTGGATCAGCAGGCCGCCTCATTAAAAACCTTCCAGTCCCCTTAGGTACCCTGGGTAGGAAAAGAGCGCGTCTGAAACCTGCTGCCCGTTACATTGTTTAGTTCTTCGTGGACACCGGTCCCGAACTGGCGTGACCGGTGCACATTCTCCACACGTTAGACTTTTTCATGACGAGTACCGGGTTTGCTAGCCAACCCGGGTAAGGTGTTTCCATGACATGGCCGGTTGTGAGTGATCGTGCAGCTTCTTCTTCTGTGGCGGATTGTTTGGAGGGGTCATCCTTGACAAAAGCCACCATTTTAGCATCTTGTGTTACCTTGGATTTTGCTCGTTCGCCTTCAGTACTCGGCCTTTTTGATGTGGCTCTACCCTCCGGGTCTGCTTGAGACCGGTACTGCTTGAGTTCTTCTTTTCTACAGGCCTGCTCGGCCATTGCTGCATCTCCTTCGTCGCATTCAGCTGCTATGTCTCGGTTTCCATGTATGGTAATGGTCTTCTTGGGACCCGGGATTTTTAGCTGTAGATATACGTAACACGGCCTAGCCATGAATTTGGCGTAAGCCAGCCTTCCAAATAACGCGTGATAAGGGTTGCGCAATTTGACTACCTCAAAGGTAAGCCACTCAATTCGATAGTTATCCTTTGACTCTCCAAAGGCTACCTCCAATGCGATTTTTCCCTCGGGGCATGCCGAATGACCCGGCACTATCCCATGAAAAACTGTTGAGCTTTTTAGCTGAGATTCCTTGAGACCCATGCGCAGGAAGGTTTCCCAATACAGTATATTGATGCTGCTTCCACCATCCATTAAAACCTTTTTCAGTTCGTACCCATTGACTTGCGGTGCGACTACTAGTGCCAAGACTCCTGGGTGCTCCACTCTTTCTGGGTGATCCCTTCTGCTCCATGTTACCTCCTGTTCTGACCATCTCAAGTGCCTCGGGACAGCTAACGAAACTGAGTTGACCGCTTGCTTCATTATCTTTTTGTCCTTGTTAGAGCCTCCTGTGGTATGCACATGATACTGACCCAATTGTTTGGGGTTAGCCTGGAAACCTCCTGCCCCCCCTTGGTTATTAACTTGATTTCCAGCCGCCGGATTACTGGCTGGGGGTGGGCCGTTGCCCGGGTTTGCCCCTGGACCCGGTCCTCCTCCCCGTCCTGCGCCTCGCATAGCTCTGTGCACTTCCTCATCATTCCATCTTTGTAAATCGCGCACTGGGAGTGGTTAGCTGGCCTGCCATTCCTGCTGTGCTTCGGGCATGCCATCCTGAATATGTCCCAATTGTTACCCGGCCTTGGCGGACCTTGATAGTTTCCTCCTTTGTGGTTACCTCCGTTGAAATTTCCTTCTGCCCTGGGCCTCGAAGACCCGGCTTCTGTGTTGGCGACAAACTCGGAGCCTCCTTCGAACGGGCGCTTGTTCTGGCTATTTCCGTTATTACCTGATGCTGATCCATTGCCGGTTCTCCCGTTACTGCTTGTGTTTTTGCCTTCTTGTCATCAGCTTCCTCTTCTGTAGTATCTGTCGCTGCGTGTTTGTTGCACGCATCCATCAATTCTCCCATTGTAACTTCCGACGCATTTCGACTAGACTTCATGCGAGTTAACTTTTGCACTAAAGGTATATACTTGCATGTTTTTGCCATGGCCTGTAGTGCATCCTTGGGCTGGATATCCGTGGATGAGTGAAGTATCTCCATAACCCGGCGCACCCAACTACGCGCCGATTCTCCCTTCTTCTGGACGCATCGCTCTAGATCATCAATAGTGAATAATTTCCTGCAGGTCCCGTGAAAGTGCTTGACAAACGCGGTCTTCAATTCCTCCCAGGACTTGATCGATCCTTCCGGCAAATTGGTGAACCACAACTTTGCTGCTCCTTCCGACATCATCAGGTACATGAACTTGGCTTGTAGGTTCTCGGACGCGTTGCGAATTGACATTGCCATCTCATAACTGCTTAGCCATGTTTCGGGATCCATAGTTGGCTCATAATTCACTACTTTCCCTGGCTCTTTGAATTTTTCCTAAGGTTCAGCTCTGATACTGTCCGAGAGACACTTAGGCCCCGCAAGAACGGTTGAGGCCGGCCTTGCTCTAGAAACGTGTGATACCGCGGGGGCACGGCTGGGCGCGATGCTGCGGGAAGTCCATGCGCTGCAGACCCGGCCGCGGCCCTCCGAGCCCTAGAACTGTCCACGACGGCCTGTGCTGCTGATGCTGCCTGAGCGCGGGGAGGAGGCGGCATTTGCTGCTGCTCTTCCCTCCGTCGCGCTGAACTTGTTTGGATATTCCCTTGCTGTTGACTGACGTATGGCGTCCCGTGCATACCGCTTCTGTGATCCAGATAATTGGCTTGCTGTGCCACCGCAGTGTGCAACAGATCGATGGCTTGCCGAGTCTTCTCTGCATGGGGCGACTCTCCCACAGGGATTTGATTCAACGCGAGTGTCGCTGCATATACATTGTCCATGGGTTATTGTAGTGGCCGGCTGGTGTGCGGAATCGTGATGGTGGCGGTGGTGGTAGATCGTTGCCGGTGTGACTCTAGTTTGTGGTGGGGTAACCCGGTCCGCTCATTCGCCGGATGTGTCGCTGCTGTCACCTGTTGGGGTGCGGTTCCCTGGTTCGCCACTGGTATCGGCTGGTCCTGAGGTGTAACAAATAAATTAGCCGGATTAATAACTCCGCCCATTGCTGGTAACCTGGTGTGGTGCCTTTGATGTATTCTAGACGTTTCCTCTCGGAGCCGGGTTTCCAACGCATCTAGCTCACGCTGCCGCGTGGCCATCCCTTGCTTTTCTGCCTCTACCTGCCTTCTTTGCTGTTCCAGCGCACGACGAGCCACATCCAGATCCCTGACGCGTTCCGCTGCGTTTTCCGGAGTGATAACCGTTGCGAGAACCGTGGGGTCTAGAATCAGATTATTATCGAATAAGGCCGGGTTTCGAACCCGCGCCTGGTGTCCGGTTTTCTAAGAATCCGAACGTATTTGCATGCAACTCTTCATCCGCTGCTCTGCTGGTTACTGATGCCGACTCTCCATCAACCCGGGCCAAGACCGGGTCTCCGTTAGCCGCGCCCTGTCGCTGGGCCACTGCCTGAGCCGCCCCGACTGATGCCGCGGTTGCGTTTCCTTGGTTGGCCGCGGGGGCCGCATAGACTGCAACTCGGCGTACGATATCTGGTGTAAATTCATGCTGTTCTTCCTCACCGTTCTCCTCATACCGGTTTTCCAGTAGATCCAGGATAGACCCGGTATCATCTTCTCTTTCGGCCCGGTCGCGTGGGGTCCATGCCGGCTCCTCCGGCTGTTCCCACTCCGCGATGGGTTCTTCTGCCGGATGTGTCGTTCCAATCGATTCTTCATCATCTGATCGGATAGACGTGGCTTTTCCTGGCATAGAATCAGATCCAACGTTGTCAGGGATCGAATTGGAAGCACATACCATACCAATGAAGACGCTGATCCGGCCGATTGTCACGACGGATCCGGATTCGAGTGATCCGACTCCGGCCCCCAGCCGGAATCGTCCACCATCTTTTCTCCTTCGTGGTCGATGTAGATTTCGCCGATGACAAGATTCTCCATGCCCTTCCGAGCTTCTCCCGTGATGTAAACACCTTTGGACGCAGGCCCCACGGTGGGCGCCAACTGTCGTGGGATAATCACGGCAGATGTTACCGGGGGTAACTGATCTTGGGGCAAGACGACACAGGTGTTTGGGAGAGGGTTTAGCTCAGAGGAAAACATGGTGCAATTCGATCTGGCAGCCGGCAATCAAAGTCGCCGAGTCTCCGATCTTGATATAACAACTCAACTATGGGATTACACTGGATGCTCGATATCAAGCGATATTGCTAGGGTTCTTGGACCTCTGTCTAAAGCTAGACCTGGGGGTCGGTTTATAAAGCACCCGTACCCCCTGGCTTATTCCCCAAGGCGCACCCTGGATCCTACCCGGACACGGCGCACAAACCCTAGCTTTCCTTTACAATAACCCACAATCCGGGTTGCTGGGCCTACAAACTTGGGCCTCCACAAGCTTCCCTATCCTTAGCCGGATCCTGCGCACCGTCCTTTGGGCCGGGTTACTCCTTGGAGTTTGGCCTACCGGGTTACCATCCCCCCGTCACCTTGGCCCTGCGGCCGAAGTGGAGCTGTACGGCGTAGTAGAGCTTGTCACGTGTTGGTGATGCGAACACGACGCCAGCCCACGAGCCATTGGAGGAGAAGGTGTCGTCGAAGTGCATGGTCCAGAAGCCTAGGGCCAACTTCCCTGGTATTGTTGTCCCCTCCTTGAGGTCCTCCTTGGGTGGTGGGTTGGTCCACTCTGCGTTGAAATCTGCTAGAGCTCCTCCTTTGATTGTCTTGGTGGTGAGGAATTGTAATTCGAAGGGCTGTAACTCGACTGCCCATTTCGCGACACGCCCTGTGGCGTTGGAATTGCGCAGGATATGATCTAGAGGGAAAGCGGATACTGTCGTGATGGGATGTTCTTCGAAGTAGTGGCGGAGTTTTATGGAGGTGACAAGGAGCGCATAGAGGAGCTTTTGCTGCACAGGGTACCTCTCACGAGCATCTCAAAGCACAGTGCTAACAAAGTGATGGGACTGGCAGTGAGCTCCTGAGGCTTGTCGAGGCTCCCTTGGAAGCCTCGGGAGGTCCTCCTTGTGGAGGTCTTGCTGCGTGTTGATGTTCTTTTGGGGAGAGGCTGGCGTGGGCTCCTTGCTGGGCGGGTCCACACTTTTCTTGTTCGCTACCCTCTCTGCAACAAGAGCAACGCTGGCTGTCTGAGGTCTGGCTGTTAGGTAGAGGCGTAGTGGCTCACGAGGTCGCGGGGCGACCAAGATGGGCGGACCGGCCAGGTACCTCTTGAGCTCCTCAAATGCAGTTGCCACCTCGGGGTTCCACTTGAAGGGGTATGTTCGCTTCAGGAGTTTGAAGAATGGTAGAGCCTTATCGCCGAACTTTGGGATGAAACGCCCAAGCGCCGCCACACATCCCGTGAGACGCTGCATGTCCTTGAGGCACCGCGGAGGTTGCATCTCTTCTATTGCCCGGATCTTGTATGGATTAGCCCCGATGCCGCAGTGGGATACCAGGAAAACGAGGAGCTTGCCTGAGACAACCCCGAAGACGCAATTGTCTGGGTTGAGCATGATGTTGACCTTCCGGAGGTTTTGGAAAGTCCCCTCAAGGTCGTCGATGAGCGTGCGCTCCTTGCGAGTTTTGACGACGATGTCGTCGACGTAAGCCTCAGCGTTCCTTCCTATCTGAGCTCCCAAGGCGATGTGCATTAGCCTCAGGAAGGTGGCGCCCACATTCTTCAGGCTGAAGGGCATGCATACGTAGCAGAATACGCCGCAGGGCGTCATGGACGCAGTCTTCGTGTAACATCCCTGATTTTTGAAAATTTCAAAAATCACAAAAATTTGAAACCTTTGTTTTCTTATTAAAGCAAGCCACCAAAAAACCAAATAAAATGCTAGAACAAAAGAAAAAATTATGCCTTCCAATGTTATTGGGAATTGAAAGTTCAAATATCACTAACTCTACAAATCCTAAACTTCTTTCAAAACATTTTTTCTTTATTTAAGGATATTGTTTTCTCTTAACAAAACCTCATCCCATAAAAGATTTTCATTCCAACTATTACTTGAAGAATGTTTTCATAAATCCCGAGCTTTCTTTCACCTTCAAATGAGCTAGAAGATACCCTGCGCGTTGCTGCGTGGATCGCTTTAGAAAAAACAAAAAAATTATAAGGGATGTGATACATTACATTTTGTAATTATGTGAATATGCAAAATTCAATTGATCATAATATATATATATATATATTAAATTATTAATATGAATAATTGGATGGTTTAAGAAATGGATGATGTGTAGTTTGCATTTAGTGATTAATAAAAATTAGTGGAGATGACATGGACAATTGATTGGCTAGAATAATGTATGATGTGGATAGCTTGCATGTTGAAATAGAAAAATCATTAATGCATGTTAGTGGGGTTTTGCTTTATAAGAAGTATAGATAGATATCATATTTAAGCTTTGGAAATATTTTAACAAGCCCAAAATTCTTTATTGCTATCATAAATGAACTAACAACATTTTCATCAATGCCTTTAAATGGTTTTAATTAGGCACAAAATAAGTTAATATATTTTATAAATTCAATATTCGACCCATGGAATATTTTAGAGATTTATTAAACCACCTTTTCTATTTATTTGATACTATCGATTTAAATGAAATTTAGTGCCATTACGTTTTTCTTAATTCCTTCAAATACAAAAGTTTCAAAGTGTCGGAAAAATCACACATTTGTTTTAAATTGAAAGGTTTTATTAATTCAAAATTTTAGAAATTAACTAAACGTTATTTGGACCCATAATTCAAAAGTTATGTTTAATAGAAGAAAACAGAAAAAAGGAACAAAAAAAAGAGCAGCAAGGCAGCCCAGCCCAAATCCCCTGCCATTCTATTCGTCGCACGCACGCAGCGAGCGCCAGGCCCAGAAGCCCAACACCCGAGCCCAGCAAATGCAACCCAACGAGCAGCCCGGTCCATCTCCCTTCCCCACTCTCTTTGACCGGTGGGCCCAAGAGTGACGCAGACGATGATGTCATCGCGCCTTCTTCCTCCCGCTCAAGAAACCAACTCCGAACGGGGATCAATCCGATCTCTGATTTCCTCGCGTATCTGAGCAGGATTCATGGCCCCGAGCCCCTCCATAAATATCCTACAACCTCCTCTCCAATTTTCCCTTTAAACCCTAACCCTAGACGCCCCCAATCGGCCGTAATCTCTCGTCGGAGTTCACATCCGCCGCCGCCGACTTCTTCTGTTTCTGGCAACCACAAGGCACTACTCTGCCTCCTTTTGGTCCCTTTCTTTTCCCTCTTCCATGCGCGCGTAATGATGCCCTCCTTCGATTTTTGTATGCAGTGTTTCGACGAGAACAAGCTCGCCGGAGCTCGCACCTCCCCACCGTCGCGGAAATCGCACGGCGCGGTCAACTGGGGCCATCACCGTGCACGTCGTCGTCGCCATCGTGCTCCCCGCGTTGTGTCGTGCCCCTCCGTGGTAGCTCCGCAAGAAGGCAACGGCCGGAGGCCAACTTCGTCGATTTTTCGGTGCCCTGCGCCAGCACGTCGCCATCGCCGGCGGGATCCCGCCCAGTGAGCTCTTTTTTTTCTTCTCAAACCGTTCGATGTGAATCCTAGGGCTAGGATTAGATCTTTAACTGAAAACGTATCTTTGCATCTCGTGCGTTCACTGTCACTTAGATACGACAGCTCGCAACCCCAATCCAGGCCGAAGCGGTACCGACCAATCAGGAGACTGTGTTCCTTATCCCCTGAATTGCCCTATTTTTCTTTTAAACAGTTTAGCCCCTGTAATTTTGCAGAAAAGCCCCTCAATATTAGATCTATCATAACTTTTTAACCGTAGATCCAAATTAAGCAAACTTGGACTTCTTAAAATAAGAACGACATGTAAAATATTTTACCACTATTCCAATTCCAATTTGACAAACTTAAAATTGTTCAAATTCAAATATACTTGTTTGGTGATTTTTAGCATAGTTTAAATTCTACAAATCTAAAAATTGCAAATAAAATATCCCTGGAAACCTAAAGATGTATAATTTCATGTTCTCTGTACCAAAATAATTTTTGAACCAATTAAAATTAAATTTATATTTGTTAGGCCTTTTTGAGTATTTTTGGCTTAGTTTAATTTCTGTAAATAATTTCAATATGTTTTCTTTAGCAATTTTGTTCTAAGTACTAACCCTAGACCAGAGAGATAAAAACATAAGCCCTTGGATGCCTTGAAACAATGTCCATGAAAATTGTGCTAATTGGACCTCCTAGTTGAAAACTACTAAGTCTAGATTAGTGAAAAGCCATGGAGAGGATGCTACAATTTGAAGATTTTCAACACGAAGCAAGAAGACCAATGAAGGACTTAGCCAAGAAAACCAACTTCAGAAGCACCTACAAGAAGTAGAAGCACTTGGAAGAAAACAAGAGGAACTTAAGAAGACAAGAAGACCAACCACTTCTCTCTTTCTCTCTAGGTCTTTCTTCCCTTCTTCTCTTGGACTTTGTGATGGCTAAGTTAGATCAGGACCAACCTTAGTTTGTACCTATACCATCAAGTTTTCAAATTCCAATGAAGTCACCACACCAAGGAGGAAGCTACAAAGAATACTAGATTTTCCATGACCAATCATGTGAAGACTTAGGATTTGTTTTTCCAAGACTTAGAATTTGTTTTCAAGATGATCAGTGTCAAGATAGTTTTTGTGCAAGAGTTAGAATTAGTTTCTCAAGTGAGGTGAGAGATTTTGACCAAGACTTAAACAAGAAGAGCAACTTCAACTCAAGAATATTACTCTCCCAGAAGATGAACAAGATGAAGATTTTTTTACAAGTCATTTTAGGGGAACTCTAGAAATCTCATCTACCTCTATCTTGCTCTATATTACTAAGTCCCTAGATCCTAGATAGTACTTTAGAATATTTTCTTCACCTCAATAAGAAGAACTACAAGGAAGGCAATTGAAGGCATAAAGATTTAGACATCAAAAGTAACTCAAGGAAGCAAAAGAAAACTTGAAGAAGACTAAGACAAAAATAGTTTAGACCAAGACCTTTCATCGAAGACAACCCCTTAGTCATAAATGGCAAACTCTAACTACAATTACTTAGTTTCTCCTTGTGTATTGAAATAACAAGTTTTCCTTTTGCATATTAGAATAAATGTGATAATCCTTAATGAAACTTTTGATCAATAAGTTTGAACTCTTCAAAACACAATCCTTGACCAATACTTAGCCATTTGCAATACACTAAACCCAATCACTATAATTTACTTGGTTGAATAAATTGTGGTGTGTTAAGTTTGTTGATTGTTATACTTGTTCCTTTGTTTGTGATTGTTTGTTTATTTTGTTTACTTGAATTGTATAGATCGTATGGAGAGAACGTTCTATTTTGTGAAGGGAGGATGATTGTTCAACACCAACTTCAAAGGCAAGTAACACACCATCAACTACCCATTATTTTCTATATGCATTAGTTGATTTTTGAGTAGTATGCATTGATAGGAAATTTTACTAAGTTATTTTATGCTATGCTATTATCCTAGTAGTATGTAGCCATTTCTTTTACCCTTGTTATTTTTATAGTCTTAGAACTTAGTAGATGCTATGCAATATTACAAAAATTGTTTTACTAGATGTTGAGGAAAAATTCTAAGTATAACTAATAAATGAACCACCTGGGTGGAAGTGGAAAGACAGGTTTATGTTGAGTGGCTCCCTAGGGCCATATCAATGGTGTTTATCACCGAAGGAGTACACTTGTGGACGAGCACCCACGAACAAAGAGATTCTTAAGTCCCTCTAAATCTAGTAGTTTCCCGTGCAGCCTTTTGACATATGGGCTCTGTCTTGATCAACTAAGTTGTGAGGATTCAGCCCATGCTTGACATGAAGATGTAGCATAATTATAAGTGGAACGGGTCTTGCTGTCTCGGTTGGATTCTTGCTTCTGAAAGATCTCGTCTCAATTCTCTCCTTTCCATGATGCACTCTGTGTATAGGATGTTTGGGCTAATTGAAGACGAAGGGTGAAAGTGCACAACCTCTGCAGAGTTAGAAACTAAGATTTTAGCCGTGTCCCCGGTTATGGACAATTATGAGCAACTGGACAAGGAATGGCGGAAGAATATCAACACCATTTCAATGAGTAAAATCGTGTCCAAGTGGACAGTAGTTTTGGTGCCTGGATTTCAATCCAATGTTGCCACCCTTTGAGAACAAAAGTTTCTTTTACAAAAGAGATAGGAGAAAAAATTACTTTATGCAAACTTAGCCAAAACTCCACTCGGCCAAATATGCATGTAGTATTAGTCTTGCCATTTATATCCACCATAATGTTACTTTCCAATACATTAAATTGTATTGACCCCTTGTGGCTGCATATTCCATCCTGCAGATGAATCTGAAGACGAGTGAGGTTTCGTTCAGGATCTCGAGTCTACAACCAACATGTTTTGCCTATGGCACATGAAGAAGATGAGGCTCAATGTGTACTATGTTTTCCGCTGTAATTTTGTTTCCTGCTAGTCTTTTGGTACTATGCAAGTTTTAATCATATTTTGTAAAGACTGGATCATGCGATGTAATAGAATTTGACGCATTTGCATGATAATTCATTTTGAACTTTGGTGCTAGCAACTGATCTAGGGACTAGCACAATAATACAATAGTTCTTGCATTATTTAAATGTGGAACACTACAAAATGGTATCAGAGCATTGTGTTGTCTATAGGTTCGAGACCTAAGTATGTATTAGAACTAGGAAAAGACCCTAGGATTAAAATTCTACTTGTGTATTCAATCTTCTAAAAACAAAGCTTCTCATCTTAATCCCTTCTCATATCCTCTCATCTATTATTCACCTTCTAAAGCCTTATCTTATTTATAGATGACCATCTACATTGAATCATTTAAGAAAGGACCAATGATGATCATGACCTTGGAAGATTCCAAGTACCTAAAGGAAGAAAAGAGGAGATTGAAGATTCTTCAAGAGAAGATAGAGAAGACTAAGATCTAGAAGACCCTTGTCAAGACTAAGTATTGAAGACTCCTCATGAAGATTAAAGCAGACAGTGGTTAGCATGCTTTAGATAGTAGACCACCATGAGAGATAATAAGTTGTGAGACACGAAACACGATTTGTGTATTGATCATGCATATCAGTGTTGCATGACAATATTAGATTTTTCTAAAACCTTGTCGATTGAAGTGATGTTTGTTTGCTATGTGGTTGTTAGATTTTGTTTGTAAGATGAATTGCCTTGCTCTGCTATGTTTGGGTTAGGAATCTTATTTAGTACCTTTCTAATCTCTACTCATCCATCCTAAACCAAACCCAATACCCTACCCTAAGTTCCACTTGGAATGCAACAAATTACAAGACCACCTTTTGGTGACACCAACCATCCAACTGAGGAATGACACACGTAGAAAGATTATGTTCTTTTGTGTGAAGGAACAATCACATCCATGATCAGGCCAACTCTATCCTAAGAAGTTGCAAGTCCATCAACAACAAGATAGAAGATTGATAAGGACATCAAAAGACCAAGTTGAGAGTGAACCAAGGACTTTTGATTGACCCAAAGAGTGACCCCTCAGTGTCAAATGAAGTTCAACAGGCACCAGTTAGTTTGCAGCTCTACTGTGAAGGAAAGTTCTACTCCATCCATTTGAAGACAAGCTACACATCAAGCCATGTGTTTAGAATGATCAGAAGATTTTCTTTTAAGGGTGGTAGCCACCCTGTTGCAATGGATCCCAAGTAATTCAAACCTATCTTTATTTCTAGCCTTCCCAAATCTCGGGACGCGATTTCTTTTAAGGGTGGTAGTCTGTAACACCCCTGATTTTTGGAAAGTTCAAAAATCACAAAAATTTGTAACCTTTGTTTTCTTATTAAAGCAAGCCACCAAAAACCAAATGAAATGCAAGAACAAAATAAAAAATTATGCCTTCCAGTGTTATTGGAAATTGAAAGTCCAAATATACCTAACTCTATAAATCCTAAACTTCTTTCAAAACAAATTTTCTTTATTCAAGGATATTGTTTTATCTTAACAAAACATCATCCCATAAAAGATTTTCATTCCAACTATTACTTGAAGAATGTTTTCATAAACCCCAAGCTTGATTTCACCTTCAAATAAATATCATATTTGAGCTTTGGAAATATTTTAACATGCCCAAAATTCTTTATTGCTATCATAAATGAACTAACAACATTTTCATCAATGACTCTAAATGGTTTTAACTAGGCACTAAATAAGTTAATATATTTTATAAATTCAATATTTGACCCATGGAATATTTTAGAGATTTATTAAACCACCTTTTATATTTATTTGATATTATCTATTTAAATGGAATTTAGTGCCATTACGGTTTTCTTCGTTCCTTCAAATACAAAAAATTCAAAGTGTTGGAAACATCACACATTTGTTTTAAATTGAAAGGTTTTATTAATTCAAAATTTTAGAAATTAACTAGAGGTTATTGGACCCATAATTCAAAAGTTATGTTTAAAAGAAGAAAACAGAAAAAAGAAACAAAAAAAAGCAGCAAGGCAGCCCAGCCCAAATCCCCTGCCATTCTATCTGTCGCACGCACGCAGCCCATAAGCCCAACACCCGAGCCCAACAAACGCAACCCAGCGAGCAGCCCGGTCCATCTCCCTTCCCCACTCTCTCTGACCGGTGGGCCCAAGAGTGACGCAGACGATGACGTCATCACGCCTTCTTCCTCCCGCGCAAGAAACCAACTCCGAACGGGGATCAATCCGATCTCTGATTTCTTCGCGTATCTGAGCAGGATTTGTGGCCCCGAGCCCCTCCATAAATATCCTACAACCTCCTCTCCAATTTTCCCTTTAAACCCTAACCCTAGACGCCCCCAATCGACTGCAACCTCTCATCGGAGTTCACATCCGCCGCCATCGACTTCTTCTGTTTCCGGCAACCACATGGCACTGATGTTGTGTGTTGGGATACCCCAAGAGGAGGGTGTGATGAGCACAGCTGTAGGAAATTCCCCTTAGTTAAGAACCAAGGTTATCAATCAAGTAGGAGAAAGAGGACCTTCGGAAGGTTGATGCCACTGACGGAGGTGATGGCTCACCAGTGTCAGCAACAACGTGGAACCTGCACACAACACAACCAAAATAATTCGTCCCAACGGTACAGTGAGGTTGTCAATCTCACCGGTTTTGCTGAAAACAAAGATTAGACGTATAGTGTGGAAAACAATGTATGCTTGCAGTAAGTAAAGAAAGCAGGAAATTGTGGTGGTTGGTTTAACATTATAGGAAAATGGACCGGGGTTCATAGGTTCACTAGTGGTGTCTCTCCATAAAAGATAGCATGCTGGGTGAACAAATTACAGCTAGGCAATTGACAAATAGAGGTTGCACCGTAGTGCACATATATGACATGATGACTACTATGATATTTAGTGTGGGAATTACAACAATATACATAGACCGTAATCCAACTGCATCTATGATTAATAATCCACCCTCAGGTTATCATCCGAACCCCCTTAGGTATTAAGTTGCAAGCAACAGATAACTGCATTAAACAAAGTGTGTAATGTAAGCAATGATTATACACGCGAGCACACATCCTCCCCCTTCACGTTTCTGTCACTCGAGCAAGGTGGTGAGGAGGCATGAACCCACTATCGAGCATAAATACTCCCTCTTGGAGTCACTAGCAACTACTTGGCCAGAGCAACCACTAGCAACGGAAAGCATGCAAGATCACAAATAACATATGCAATAAAGACTATAATCAACTTGGCATAAGTTCAATATTCATCGGATCCCAGCAAACACAGCACATAGAGTTACATAAGATCAATCTCGATCATTTTAGGCAGCTCACGAGATCTAAACATGGAGGCATATGAGGAGAAGACAACCATCTAGCTACTGCTATGGACCTGTAGTCCAAGGATGAACTACTCACGCATCACTCTGGAGGCAGGCATGGTGATGGAGAGGCCTCCGGTGATGATCTCCTCTCCGGCAGGGTGCCTGAGACAACTTCAGAACCCTCCTGATCTAGGGTTGACGGTGACTGCGGCAGCGAAAATTTTAGGGGATATTTGATCAGGTGTTTAGGTTTTTCCATCTGGGGGGATTAAATAGGTGAAAGGGCAAAGGCGGTGGAGCTCTAGGGGCCCCACACCATCCCCTGGCGCCGCCAAGGGGGGCCACGCCACCCCATGGTGTGGCCCCCTGATGACCATCTTCGTCTCCTCTTCGGTCTTCTGGATGCTTCCGGGGAAAATAGGACTTCCGGGCTTTGAACTTTCCAATTCCGAGAATATTTTCAGAACAACTTTTCTGAAATTAAACACAGCAGAAAATAGGGAACTGGTTTTGTGGCATCTTGTCAATAGGTTAGTCCGGAAAATCGATAAAAATGACATAAAGGGAGAAAACATGTAGCAATTGGCATAATATCATCATGGAGCATCAAAAATTATAGATACATTGGAGACGTATCAAGCATCCCCAAGCTTATTACTACTCGTCCTCGAGTAGGTAAACGATAAAACAATAATTTCTGAGGTGACATGCTACTAACATAATCTTGATCATAAAAATGTAAAGGCATATGCAAGCTGAGATCATAGAACTTCAAACACAAACATGATAAATAGAACTTTAATAATAAAGCAAAGCAATAACTTTTCATCAGGAAGAGTATCTCAAATAAAGGATCATGAGAAACAAAGCAACGAAAGATAAACGTATGTTTCAGGAATAGAGAAAGCATGGCAAAGTGATATTTCGCTAGTCCTTAAGAGTGGGGCAAAATTTAAATGCCAGGACACCTTCAAAGTTCATGAGGAAGACTAGAGCAAATAATTTAAGAACAAATGATATCACATCATGAAGTAATTATTGATGTTCATGGGATAATGCATGTAGAACTAAGAATGGCAAAAATGCTCTCTCAATTGTGCATAAAGTTAGAAGATGGAGACTCAACAAAAAAGTAAAAGAAAGGCCCTTCACGGAGGGAAGCAGGGATCACTCATGTGGTAGAGATTTTATTTTATTAAACAGAGTTATTAAAAGTTTGACACTCCTCCCATCCATCTTTCAAAAACCATGGCTAACCAAATCCTCGGGTGCCTGCCAACAATCACATACCGTGGAGGAGTGTCTATATTTTGGGAGATGTGTGTTAAAGTCAACGAATGGTAAATAGAAAATACAATACGTCACAAGCCAACTGGATTCACAAGAGCGGCTCCCATGTGAAGGACGCATCTGGGTAGAAGGCCATCCCTCTTTCTCTTTTGTTTACACAATTATGCTTTGAATGATAAATCAGGGGCAAAAATAGTGAAGAGATTTTGTGTGTATTAATTTGGGGCTGCGAACCCCGCTGCCAGCTCTTCTATCATTTGAATAAGCGGATGAAGCCACTAGTCCAGGGTGTGAAATCCAATCAACAAGTGAGATAAAGATTCTCTATTGACGTCCTCATGAGCAAAAACAGGAACATAAAGCAGGAGTAATTTTGAAGGTTTTAAAGGTAACACATGAGCAATTTACTTGGAGTGACAGTTAAATACCACATGTAGGTAGGTATGGTGGACACAATGGAAAAAACTTTGGTTTAAGGGAGTTGGATGCACGAGTAGAGTTCATACTCAGTACAGGTGGAGGCTAGCAAAAGACTGGGAGCGACAAATCAAGAGAGCATAAGAGCCATAATCATGCATAGCGACATAAGCATCATTAATTAAAGCATAAGCAGTATCATAGTTCAAAAACTAAGTGGTCATGGAGGCTATTCATGACTGGTTTCTAGTCATAAACATGGTGTGACCATGCGCCACGTCAACCAAATAAAACATTCGAAAGAGAATACCAAAAATTTATGCTTCCTTATGACAAGAACAACTCAAGAATCTTTCAATGAAATATTAAACACTCTCAGCTATTTGAGGCTATTCATGCTACTCAACATCGCAAGGCTTTAGAACTAAAATAACATTTAGCATGGCATGAAAAAGTTCTAGCAACAGAATATACAAGCTTCTACTTGCACCAGTATAATTCTACTTTAAACAACAGTTTCTTTCTCCCAACAAGCACCATACACAATATGTTTTAACAAAAACTCTCTAAATACTACAACAAGAAAACATGAGATTACTCACATAATACTACTAAAACTTACAGCTCTAATAAGAGATGCATGCAAAACAGGAGCTAAATAAATGAAGCAGCCAGACAAAGATTAAGAATACAAAGTATTCTCATGAAAAAGCGGAGCGTGTCACTCTCCAATAAAAGAATGCTGGGGTCCAACCAAGTTTATTGAAAAAGTAAAAAAGAATCGTAAGAAAAAAAAAACAAGCTGAAAACAAAAATAAAAGACGCTCCAAGTAAAGCACATAAGATGTGACCGAATAAAAATATAGTTTCACTAGAAGTGACCTTATAATTTGTTGATGAAGAAGGGGATGCCTTGGGCATCCCCAAGCTTAGACGCTTGAGTCTTCTTGAAATTTGCTGGGATGTACCACCGGGGCATCCCCAAGCTTAGGCGTTTCACTCTTCTTGATCACATCATATCATCCTCTTCTCTTGACCCTTGAAAACTTCCTTCACACCAAACTTCTCACAATCTTCATTACCAACGTTAGTGCAATCGAAATAATAAATTCACATGGTTCAGTTTCAACACATGTATAACACTTAAAAACACATTAGCTACTGTCACAAATTCTTTTAAAACTCTTTTTCTCAAAAGAATACCAAAAGAAAGCGATTAAGAAGCAAATGCAATTATTGGCGGAAATCTGTCAAAACAGGACAACAGGTAAAGATGATTTTTTTCGAAAATCTTTTGTTGCTCAGATCAAAAAGTGGTCAAATAAGAAAAGTTGCATATACAGCTCAGGATTACGCAAAAAAAACTCAAGTCGTTTTGAATTTTCTGTGATTTTATACGGAATAAACAGTGGACAATGGAAATCTGTTTCTTGCGCAGAAATCCGAAATATAGCCTCAACTTTCCACAAGAGGCTTTACTTGGCTCAACAAAAACTCAAAAGAAAATATACAGCGGGGTTTCTAAGGAAATATACAACACCCAGGTGCAAAGCACACCAAAGAAAACGAAAGAAAACGGGTTTAAAACAGCGAAATAAAACGGGTTGTCTCCCGGTAGCGCTTTTTTTTTAACGCCTTTCAGCTAGGCATAAAAGGGTGGAATCACGTGGATGCTCACATAAGAAATATGAATTGAAGAAAAAGAGAGCATCATGAAGAAAATGTAAAACAAATTTAAGTCTAACCCACTTCCTATGCATAGGAATCTTGTAAAGAAATAAATTAAAGAAGCTCAAACTATAAATCATGGGAAGGTAGAACAAGAGCAACTTCAAAACTTTCAACAAAAAGAGAGGTGTTCTAGTAACATGAAAATTCCTAAAACCATATTTTCCTATCTCATAATAATTATCAGTAGCATCATGAACAAACTCAACAATATAATTATCACATAAAGCATGTTTGTCATGGTCTAAAAGCACACAATTCATATCAAGCTCAAAAATAGTGGGATCAAAATTTAAAATCAGCTCTTCTTTTTTCCCACTTTTAGCAATAGAAAAACAAATGGTTGATCACTCTTAAAAGGTATAGGAGACATTATAGCAATCCTATTTTCAGTAGCATTATAATTTATAACATCAAGTAACATAGGACCATCATCAAAAGCATTATCATAAGATTTATCCAAGTAGCATGGATTATCACACATAATAGTAGCAATATCATCCTCACAAGTTTCATTCATAGTAATATCAAGGTCAAGTATCAATTTCATCAAATAATGTATGACTTAAAGATTTACTATCATTGGGAGGTAGACATGGGTTCCATTCTACCTCCTCTTTATCATCACTCTCCTCTTTTTCATCCAATGAGCTTCCAGATTCAGCAATTTCTACTTCCATAGGCTCCTAAAAGGCATCAGTTACTTCCTTAGGTTGAGAGAATTTATTAAGATATTCCATTATGTAGTAATTACAATCCTTGTAATTATCAAAGCAATATTCAAGTATAGCATAAATCTCATATTTATAAGGTGCATAATCAATACTTTCAAGCAAATAGGTAATTTCGAATGCACCCTTCCAAGCAATAAATTCTTAAATTTGTTCGACATCATATAATTCATAATTTACCTTAACATAAGAAGATATGGTAACATCATCATTATACTCACATTGAAAAGGGAGGTGTTTATACCTCCTATAGCAACAAGATTTATCAAAGCAATAAGTAACATTATAGGTGGAGCACAAATTTTTAGCATAGTCATGCAATTTATTAATTTGCTCCCATAAGTGTATCCCTTTTTGTGACAAGCGCTGTTCCTTATAATGTTTTTGTTGTTCATCTGTGAACCCACCTTGCCTAAGAGATCTAGTTTCAAAGACGTCAAACATTGATAGCAAGCATGATAAAGCAAAAAATGACAACTAGAACACTTGAAAATACTTGAGTTCCTTTCTATGCTATAAAGTAAACTAATTTTTTTTTGTGTTTTTGATAAAGAGAAGCAAAACAAGAAAAAAATAAAAACAAGAAATAAACAAAATAAAGAGGTTGAGAGTGAGAGACTCCCCTTGCGAGAAGACTTCTTTCTCCCCGGCAACGGCGCCAGAAATTTCCTTGATGTTGTGTGTTGGGATACCCCAAGAGGAGGGTGTGATGAGCACAACGGTAGGAAATTCCCCTTAGTTAAGAACCAAGGTTATCAATCCAGTAGGAGAAAGAGGACCTTCGGAAGTTTAATGCCACTGACGGTGGTGATGGCTCATCGGTGTCAGCAACAACATGGAACCTGCACACAACACAACCAAAATACTTTGTCCCAACGGTACAGTGAGGTTGTGAATCTCACCAGTCTTGCTGAAAACAAAGATTAGACGTATAGTGTGGAAAATAATGTATGCTTGCAGTAAGTTAAGAAAGTAGGAAATTGTGGTGGTTGGTTAACAGTATAGGAAAATGGATCGGGGTTCATAGGTTCACTAGTGGTGTGTCTCCATAAAATATAGCATGCTGGGTGAACAAATTACAGCTGGGAAATTGACAAATAGAGGTTGCACCGTAATGCACATATATGACATGATGACTACTATGATATTTAGTGCAGGCATTACAACAATATACATAGAACATAATCCAACTGCATCTATGACTAATAATCCACCCTCAGGTTATCATCCGAACCCCCTTAGGTATTAAGTTGCAAGCAACAGATAGCTGCATTAAACAAAGTGTGTAATGTAAGCAATGATTATGCACACGGGCACTCTCACCGCTGTTTTCTCCCTAATGGCAACATCACATCCTCCCCCTTCACGTTTCAATCACTCGAGCAAGGTGGTGAGGAGGCATGAACCCACTATCGAGCATAAATACTACATCTTGGAGTCACTAGCAACTACTTGGCCAGAGCAACCACTAGCAACGGAAAGCATGCAAGATCACAAATAACATGTGCAATAAATACTATAATCAACTTGGCATAAGTTCAATATTCATCGGATCCCAGCAAACACAACACATAGAGTTACATAAGATAAATCTCTATCATGTTAGGCAGCTCACAAGATCTAAACGTGGAGGCATATGAGGAGAAGACAACCATCTAGCTACTGCTATGGACCCGTAGTCCAAGGATGAACTACTCACGCATCACTCGGGAGGCAGGCATGGTGATGGAGAGGCATCCGGTGATGATCTCCTCTCCGGCAGGGTGCCGGAGACAGCTTCAGAACCCCCTGATCTAGGGTTGATGGTGACAACGGCTGCGGAAGTTTTCGGGGATAATTGATCAGGTGTTTAGGGTTTTCCATCCGGGGGGAT